>JANAVB010001800.1:362705-443815 GCA_029216955.1 Iris pallida
TGTTGTGATGTTGTTTAGGTACTTAGAGCATCCACATTAGAGGAGATTTCAAGTATTATATTTTGACTTTAGCTAAATTTTGTAGCATTTGAAGGCTGCAGTGGGCACTTGTCCATACTTGAAAATTGTTAGAAAGCTAAAAGATACTCCAGATTTGGAGTGTGCCATAGCTATGCTATATTAATTTATGGGCCCACAAAATTAATCTTTATTACCAAACATGGAAAAAAAAAAAGAGAAAAAAGAGGGAGACAAAATCTTACCAAACAATGAAGGAAAAAAAAGGAAAAAAAAAGGAAGGATGTTAATTTGGAGTATCTGTTTGGAGTGTACCATTGTGTGTCAATATCAATGAAAAACCCCAAAAGTAATAACTTACAAATTTTTAATAATTTGGAATATGTGTTTGGAGTGTATCCACTATGGATGCTCTAATGCTCGTTTGATATATAAAAATTATGAAAACTATGAATAATGTGTTGGAGTTTGGCCTTTTTTATTGGAAAGTTTAGTCCCAATCGGCTAGGCCAAATGAATTGTATCTTTATATAATAGCTATGCTTGTTTAGAGATGCACAAATGGTGTGGAGGGGCTCATGGGTGTGCCATGTGGGGATATTTTTCTAATGGAAAAAAAGAGGACAAATCGACAATGAAGCATTCACGCTTTTTGCTCTTGGAAATTAATTTCCAATGGAGTTAAGCCCCGTAGGGGCTTAGCGACTCAGACTCAGACTCGGGCTCATGAGGCGTAATGTGGCATTTTGTTGGCGCACTTTGCACTTAGCACGTCAGCATCGTCGCTAGACACATAGTGCGCTCGTTGCGCGAGCCAAGTGGCGCACCCAGTTGCGCGCCAGTGGGCGCTGCTTGTTGGCGCAGAGTGCGCAAGTGGCGCTGTGTGCGCAGTGTGCAAGGTGCGCGTGGTGCGCATGTTGCGCAGGTGGCGCACGTTGCGCATCCATAAAGTTCGAGAGAGCAGAGAAGAGCAGTACCTGCGCCACTTAGGGCCACAGGAGTTCGCTGCCATCCGAGGAGTCAGAAGAGCGGAGTGTTCCAAAGTTCTCCGTCGAACTTGCCGGTTCCTGGAAGCTGTTTGTGTGGGGCGAATTAAGCTTTGAGCAATGGTGATCATTCACCCCAGCAATCTTTCATCTATCGCCTGTCATCCAAGTTGCTGGTGCCTATAGCAATTCGCTTAGTATCTTCTTTTTAGAAGTACTAGTGTCGTTTGCTACTGTTACGAACTCTTTTTAGATTTTTGTAACTCAGAATTTTTCAAGGATCTCTGTTATGCACCTTCTTTGAAGTGTTGCATTGGAACGTTGTTTTTACAATTATTTTATTTTCTCATTTTTTTATCGAAAATTGTGCCCCGACAATAACAATCTCAAAGCTTAATTGCTACGATGGAAAAACTTTCGTGCTTCGCTAGTCAATCCTAACTTCTATAAGTTAGAATAATTTGATGGTGAGCACTATCAAATCTGGAAAAGAAAGGTTTTCTTCAATATTCAGTTCTCTGATGTTGATCACGTGCTGTTTGAGGAGGAACCTACTGTTCCAGAAACTGGATCTGCAGTCGCAATCTCTGCGGCTACTACGAACCAGGCCAAGTAGAGAATGGACAATAGCATTTGTAGGCTTATGATCCTAAATGCTATGGAAGATTCCCTTGCCGAATTTTATTCAAAGAAGACTGTTGCCAGAGAGATTTGGGAGTCTCTGGAGAAACTGTACGAAGATGATAAGAACAGAAGCAAGATATTTCTTATTGAGAAATATCACAAGTGGTTCTTTGAGTACGAGAAGCCAATGCTGCCGCAGGTGAAGGAGTTTCTGAAGCTGCGACAGAAGTTGGAAGACGAGGCGATGCCCCTCCCCGATAAGTTTGTTGTTGGAGGGATCGTTTCGAAGCTCTCTGCTGGATGGAGCAAGTTCTATGCAAACATGCATAGGAAGAAGTTAGAGGTCAGTCTGGACGATCTCCTGTAGGAAATCTACGTTGAGGACCAGATGAGGGCTCAACTGAAGGTGGACGCACTGTCCAAGCAATTGGCTAACGCCAATCTGGTTCATACCAGGGAACAAAGGGGAAAGCATACGGCTTCCCACAGCAAGAAGAAGGACCCTAATAATCTGAACGTGAAGGGGACTTCCTTCAAGCAAAAGAAGGCAAAGTCTCAGATGCCTTGTTTCAAGTGTGGCAAGAAGGACCATTTCAAGAATGAATGAAAAGCAAAGACCAAGCAATCAGAGCAAGGAGAGCCTAGCAATGTATCTATGATCACTGACGTTGTTGCTATGATTGTGCAGGTCGATGCGGTGGGGGCTGACTCTGACTGGTGGGTAGACACTGGAGCCACCTGCTATGTTTGTTCCAACAAGGAGTGGTTCACCACCTATACACCAACTTCTAAAATGGTTATGGTGGCAAACCAGGCACAAGCTGAAGTGCTCGGGATTGGAACGGTGGTTTTGAAGCCGACTTGGGAAAGTCTCTAACGCTTCAAGGTGTGAAGCATGTACCTGCTATCACAAAGAGCCTGATCTCGGAAGGCCTACTCTGCAACACAGGCCTCAGAATGGACATCAATGCTGGCCAGATGGTGATGTCCATAAAGGGAACATATTTTGGAAAAGCTTTTTGTACCGAAAGAATGTTCAAAATTCAGCTTGTAAATCAGTCCAATGTAATTAATGCAATCACTTCTTCTGCTTATACTTTTGATTTGTGGCATAATAGGCTAGGACATGTTCATTGTAAACGAATAAATAAAATGTCTAGTCTAGGACTTATCTCCAAGTACGGGGGTAAGGTAGAGAAATGTGAAGTTTGTGCTCAAACAAAGATCATAAGGAAATCCTTTCCTCGGGTTAATCGAATTACAGATCTTTTGGAGTTGGTACACTCCGATGTTTGTGACTTCAAATAATTTTCTACAAAGGTCGGGATGAAGTATTTCATAACCTTCATCGATGACTTCTCAAAGTATGCGTTCGTCTACTTGCTCAAGGCAAAAGACGAAGCATTCGAGAAGTTCAAATAGTTCAGAGCCGAAGTTGAGCGGCAGACTGGACAACAACTCAAGGGAATAAGAAGTGATCGAGGTGGAGAGTACAGTTCTCATGAATTCACATCGTCCTGTAAATAACATGAAATTGTCAATGAGACTACGGCTCCGTACTCTCCTCAATCAAACGGAGTAGCAGAGAGGAAGAACAGAACGTTAACAGAAATGATTAACTCAATGTTGTTGACTGCGGGTCTTCCAAAGGGAAGACTACAGCTACTAGGGAGAAGATGCATTGACGGCCACTTTTATTCTAAATAGAGTGTCTCATGTAACTTCAGACATTACTCCTCATGAACTCTGGTTCAAGGTCAGACCTAACTTGAATGTCACTCGAGTGTGGGGGTGTCTGGCATATATAAAGCTTCCATATCTGAAGATTCAGAAGCTTGGGACAAGGACTACAAAGACGATCTTCTTGGGATATGTCAAAAAAACTGATGCTCGGAGATTTCTTGATATTGAGTCAAATCATATCATTGAATCTCGCGACGCAGAATATTTTGAAAATAAATTTGCAAGACACAAGAATATTGTTCTTACGGATATTCTGGAGAACAATGAGGGTGCGCAAGAAAATGAAGTTTTCAATGAAGAAGTGGTCCAAGAAGATGTTGTTGTTGAAACAACGGTTGAACCAGAACTCGCTGAGCAGTCAGAGAAGCGTGTGAGGAGGCCGAAAGACTTCGAAAATGACTTTGTCACCTATCATGTGGAAGCAGATCTGCTTACCTATGATGAGACGATGAAGGCCAGAGACGCAATTTTCTGAAAGGAGACGATTGACAATGAAATTGATTCCATCACGTCAAATAACACTTGGGTGTTGGTTGATCTTCCTGAAGGAGCTAAACCCATCGGATGCAAATGGATCGTCAAGAAGAAGATGAAAGCAGACGGAACTATTGACAAGTTCAAGGCTAGGTTGGTAGCCAAGGGATTTTCTCAGAAGCAAGAGATCGACTACTTTGACACGTATGCTCCAGTAGCCCGGATAACTACCATTAGGATGTTGATTTCTCTCGCAGTAATACATAAGATGGTGATACATCAGATGGATGTGAAAATGGCTTTCCTAAATGACGAGCTGACCGAAAAGATTTACATGCAATAGCCAGAGGGATTTGTCGTCAAGGGTCTTGAAGACAAAGTCTGCAAGTTGGTGAAATCTTTGTACGGTCTTAAACAGGCTCCCAAAATATGGCATAAAAAATTTGACAAGGTTATAAAGTCAAATGGCTATATGGTCAGCGAGACGGCCAAGTGTGTTTACACGAAGTTCGCTGATGGAAGAGGTATGATCGTTTGTCTGTACGTGGACGACATGCTGATCCTAGTACGGATATGGGCTGTGTCACAGAGACAAAGAAGTTCATCTCGAGCAAGTTCAGTATGAAGGACTTGGAAAAAGCTGATGTGATCTTAGGGATCAAGATTATCCGGACAGACATTGGACTAGCGCTGTCGTAGTCTCATTATATTGAGAAGATGATCACTCGTTACGGATATCAGGATCTTCCAGGGATCGATACGCCGTACAGGTATGATCTAAAGCTGAAGCCTAATTCAGAAGAAAGCGTCAGGCAACTGGTGTATGTGTCACTCCCCGATCCTGAAATACGTATTTTAATACGTAAACCGATAATTTGTATTTACCTCGTATTTATACTATATTTATTATGCAGTATTTCTTCATGCATTTTCTAAAAAATATTCGACAAAATATTATTTCCTAATTTATTTTCTGCATTTGGGCCTACAGTTTTGGCTCATTTGGGTAACCTATTCTTGGTTCACCAATGGTTCATCTTGAACCCTTTGGTTCATCATGAACCCATGGGTCCAAGATCTTTATATATATATCATCTCCTTCTCTCTCCTCTCATTATTCCTCTCATTTATTTCCTCCACCAACCAAGGCAAGTGCCAACTTGCTCAAGAGATGGATTTATATTTTGTTAATGATTTCTTACAAAATTATTTTTCAAAACATGTTCTTCTCCTCAATCTATACTAGTTTAGAACTTAGAAATTTCTATTTTGAAGCTTTAATTTTTGTAGATCTAAGTTTTAATCATTTTCAGATTTTGCATGGTTTGATCTACTTTAGTTGGATTTTATGGGTTTTTGATGCTTCCATGTGGAAGAGCATTCAGTTTCACCCAAGTTGGAACCTTGGAAATCTGGATTTGGAGTTCGGATGGCCAAGTTATGATGCTTTGAAGCTTGGGTTCAGCCATGGTGTTCTTGCTGTTTGGAGAAGACAGTGAGCAGTGTGCTCCTGTTTGAGCACGCTTCCTGTTGGAAGCGTGTCTCTCCTTGAGTTTGCGTGACTTTTCACGCAGCTCTCTCCTTGAGTTTGCGTGACTTTTCACGCAGCTCTCTCCTTGAGTTTGCGTGACTTTTCACGCAGCTCTCTCCTTGAGTTTGTGTGACTTTTCACGCAGCTCTCTCCTTGAGTTTGCGTGACTTTTCACGCAGCTCTTCCCTTGAGTTTGCGTGACTTTTCACGCAGCTCTTCCCTTGAGTTTGCGTGATTTTTCACGCAGCTCTTTCCTTGAGTTTGCGTGACTTTTCACGCAGCTCTTCCCTTGAGTCTGCGTGACTTTTCACGCAGCTCTTCCCTTGAGTTTGCGTGTCTTTTCACGCAGCTCTCTTCTTGAGTTTGCGTGACTTTTCACGCAGCTCTTCCCTTGAGTTTGCGTATCTTTTCACGCAGCTCTCTCCTTGAGTTTGCGTGACTTTTTATGCAGCTCTTCCCTTGAGTTTGCGTGACTTTTCACGCAGCTCTCCTCTTGAGCCTGCGTGACTTTTCACGCACGCTGCCTTGAGTGAGCCTGCGTGACTTTTCACGCACGCTGCCTTGAGTGAGCCTGCATGACTTTTTACCCCTTTAGCGTACGTGCTTTTATGCGTACGCTTTTGATATTTTATCAGATATTATATGACCATTTTATATCCTTACGCCTTTTGTCCCGAGCATGATATGAGCACTAATGTGACCCCGGTGAACAAAGAGTTCCTACCTGATACATGTACCTGAATGTCCCAGTTCTTGTTCATGCTCGACAAATGACTCGTAACTCCACGTGGCGTATTTGCAATGATGCATTACACTAAGGAGGGTAGAACAAGTTGACATACTGATTGACATGGATCCTCTTTGGGGTACTCGTACTGGAGTACGACTTTTAGGAGGATAATCATGCAGGCCACTGCATGTGAGTCCAAGATTTCACCTAGGATTAAATTAGGCAACTAAATATACTAGATGCATGGGGAGGGCAAAATCTCGAGATCGTGTTACACCAGCCGCCTTGAGATATTGTCTCGACGTGCCGGCTGGTCTCCACGGATACTGTGTCATCTGCAACGAGTGGATGACTGTATCCGATTAATTCCTGGTATATATTATATGTTTTGGCAAGGTGGCCTTGCGAGGGACCTGTGCTCAATCATACCTGTCTACGCGAACCCCTGGGTTGGCTAGCCTTGCTGGAAAGATACGATCTGAGGATTTCTAAATAACATGATGCGAGGATAACCTCGTCCCACTAGAAACTCGTAGACTTGATTGGCCGTGAAAACGATTTGCTTGTGTCCTATTACCTTCCGTGAATAACTGAGGGAAGCGGACTGTCATGGTACGTGATCCAACCCATGTTCTTGTTTGATTGTTGGGTTGGTTATCGTACTATGATAGGCTGTGGACCGAAGTTATGAACGGAAGACATATTCTGGTTGTGAAGTGCTACTTCTGTGAATGACTGAGGAACATGGTCTATCATGGTGCATGATCCAACCCATGTTCTTGTTTGATTGTTGGGTTGGTTATTGTGCTGCGATAGGCTATCGACCGAAGTCACGATCAGGAGGTTTTATTGTTTATACCTTTTAACTTATGTGAATGTTATAGAGTACGACACGTCCCGACTCCATGCAGCACCTTTTGTCCTTGTTTGGTTGTAAGGGTGCCATATGGGTTCGAAGATGTTGCGCTACCCTATAATAGTAGCATAAGTATTACTATTATCAATCATTCTATTAACTGGGTTTTTAATCTTAACTCTTGTGCCCCTTTCGCGGTACTTGCTATTCGGGGCTGACCCCGCTGGTTTTGTTTGGCCAGATCTCGTAGCAGAGCCAGAGGACACGATCTTCCTCCCTGACATCCATGGTGCATACTAGGAGCATGGCGGTTCGGGGACTCGAGTGGGTTTCTTCTCCACCACTCTTGCTTATACTTTTGCAGTGTTTAGCCACTGGCACCTGTTAGCCGGATTACTTGATATTTTGTGTCGGTACATCATTGTAATTAAACAGACTGCAGCTGTGTATAATTTTGTACTCCTGACTCTCTGAGATAGCTAAATTATAAAGCTAGTCTCTCATGACCATTTTGATGAAGCGTCGGGGACGCCTTACTGCTTTATCTTTAATGTTCATTTAATTGCTGATGTGATTTGAGTGATTGAGACATAGAACTCTGTGGGACCATAGAAGACTTGATTGTAGCATGTACCCCCTAGTCTCTCGACAGCCACGATCGCCGTATGACGTTACGTACCTCATATGGAGTAGCTGGCCTAGTCTGTCTCCGTATTTCGGTACGGGGGCGTGACAGTATGCAAGCATAATCGGGAGCTTGATGTATGCTACTATTGCCACAAGGCCGGACATAGCTTTCGTCGTGGGAATGCTGAGTCGTTTTACGAGCAACCCAGACATTGAACACTGGAAAGCTGTGAAACGGGTTATGAGATATCTCAAGAAGACTCAGACATATGCATTGTACTACAGCGAAGATCCGTCGATAGTAGAATATTTCAGTGATGCCAGCTGGTGCTCAGAGGTGGAGAGCGAGAGGTCCACAGATGGACTCATTTTCACAATGGGTGGAGCTGCTATATTGTGAAAGTCAAAGAAGCAGACTATGCTCTCACAGTCATCCATGGAATCTGAGTTCTTTGTACTTGATACCGCAGAGGAGGAAGCAGAATGGCTTCGGAAGCTCATGTATGATCTTCCAGTGGTTGGGGCACAAATACCGGCAATATCGATATACTACGATAACCAGGCGACTGAGGCGGTGGCATCAAATGACCTCTTCAACGGAAAGAAGAGGACTGTACGGTTGAAGCGCAGGGCAGTACACGATCTCATCAAGAAAGGTGTTATTGTAGTGATTGATGTTCGGAGTCAGGAGAACCTGGCGGATCCGTTCACCAAGGGCCTCAAGCGCCAGTTGGTCGATGACACAGCATGTAAAATGAGCTTGAAAGCATTCTGATATTGTATTATTGCAATCCTACCATAAAGTTTTATGATATTAGTTCAAAGAGAAATCTACTAGGCATCTAGCTTTTGGTTCAAGGGAGGACCATTAATCGGAAGAATATCATGAATGGTGGGTACATGTCCTATAGGGCATGGAAAGGTTATGGACCTACAACCACTGTTGTCTACTGTTATTTTCTGTGAAAAATGGATACTGTGGGAAGGTTGGCTTAAACGCCTTGATGAGTTCTCAGGCAGAGTGAATGCCTGATGTGCTTTACAGGAAGCACGGTAGCGCAGCACTACAAGAAGTAAAACTCTATGCTACTGTGGGGTGACTCCACCATGAGGTTCCCGAAAGGGATAATGCCTCGACTTTGCGAGCCAAGTCACAGCGACGTAGCACCGCAAATAGGCAGGTAGCTTAATGCTGTATGTTGAAAATTAAAGAGGGTGTAGTCAGCACTACAAAGGGGAGGAGTTCCTCATGTTACAGTGGTACGACACCACAATGAGGTACCCGGATAGGAGTAAAGCCTCGGCCTTGCAAGCCATGTCGTTGCGGCGTAACACAGCAAGGGAGCCTAAGGCTTCATGCTGGGTAATATGACACTACAAAGAGGCGATGACCTCATGCTACAGTAGTATGACACTACGATGAGGTTTCCGGTACGGGATAAGGCCTCGACTTTAGGCCATGTCATAGCGGTGTAGCACCGCAAGGGAAGCGCAAAGCGCTTCATGCCATGTCTCTTTAACAAAGAACTCACCTATAGTGTATGGACAAAGAGATATCAGGCCGTCTCTTGAGGCTAAACTTGTAGACGTCCAAAATTATACACCAAAACCAGGCTGGCACAGGACCTTTAATGTGTAGCCAGAAGCACATGTAACTACATTATGTGAGTAGAAATAATTTCAGCTATGGTGTATAATTCAAGGCTTAGTCCATTCTTGTATTATAGTGTAGTGCCCCGTCCCGCAAAGTCAATCGGAGGAATCGAAAATGCCGACGGCGTTCGGCGTTAGCCTTGCAACGGCTTGCTCGGAGACATCGCTCAGGTGGGGTAGTTTCGGTGAACTCTCCTCATCTTTGCCTTCACATAATAAATCGTGTTTTTCAACTTGCACAAGTTAGGCTTGATAATAAAAGCTACGCATCCACATAGCTAAGGGAATAATCCCGACGGTTTGAATCGAGTTAGAACATGGAAAACGTCCCACGGTCGGCTTAGAGTTGGTGCACGACGTGCTTTGAAAATGACACTCGATCCTTCGTCCCGTGGCTTGGGAGAAGGAAAGTTGGTCTTCGGTGCAAAAGCTGAGAGTTAGCCTAAGTCATAGGCGTCGCCCGCACAAATGCTTGCTAAAGCATGCACGATCCTGTCCCGCAAGGCTTGGCATAGCCTTTGCTCGTCCCTTGGGTTAAGTCGTAGGCTTGAGTGAGTTAGGCAAAGTTATGCCGGTTGACCTAAGTTATTCTACGTGCTGTCCCGCTCATTCTGCGGTTGTCAAGATAAATAGTCCCACGACCCAAGGCCCATTATATGAAGTATGACTAGGGCGACAGCGTTGCGTCGAACACGAGTCGGTTTAGAGGCACGAGCCACGGTTGGTTCAGTGGAAAGTTAGCCACGGTCGGTCGATACCTAAGGAAACACGTTATGTTCAAGTTAAGTTGGAAGGCTATGCAGTAGCCGTTCCCTGAGTTCAAAGAACGTTAAGTCTAAGCGATGGTTAGTCGCCGAGAGAAAATATGTCGGGACTGTGGTTCAGTCGCCGAGGCAACCCTGGTTTGGGCTCTGCGAATGAAGTGTGAAAAGTGGAAAGAGTAAAGCGAAGGAACTGTGATAATAATGAGACCATGCATTACGTTAAGTCTAGAAGTTAGCGTAGGTGCGTGGTCATGGACAACTTGTCGACAAGGGCGATGGTTCTTCGGATCGGAAACCTTGGGCCAGGGACCGATTCGGCCTAGGAAGAACAAAATTATAGCCGAGCTGGGTATGAAGCAACCGGTATGTCGGGGACTTGCATCGAGGATCGCAACCGGCGGTGCAAGGGTCCCGAGTACCAGGCTATGTCCACTATGGCTAGTCAATGCCAGTGACCTTTCATATAGATGTGTCGGCACGGGCGGCAATCCGCGTGCGTGCCTTTGGATTGAGTTGAGTTAAAAGTGTGGGAAATTAGTGAAAACAATGTCTGGGCCTAAGATTTGGCTACAGCGAGAAGGCGGCGTGTTTCGGCACTAGATGTGGCGTCGAGTGTTAAGTTGATGGCATAGAGTTGCATGAGTTAGGCTTGAGCTAATGCGAGTTAAGTCAAAAAGGGCCGTAGGGCAAGTTGTGTGAAGTTACTTGAGTTATTGGGCACGGCCTCGAAATATGAGGCACGGCCGCATTGTCACAAAACAAGTGTAGGCGAGACTAAGTAAGGGGGGCACTGCCTCGGAGATATTGAAGCACGAATCGAGTTATGGCACGACCGAGTCGTTACGTCCCAGAGTTTGGCACGAAAGATAAGAATAAGTCGGTGCGTCGACAATGCAAGCACGAGAAAGGTCTAGAGGCAAGGAAATAGAGTCCTTCGTGTAGTTGCGTCTCCGATTATGGCCGTAAGGCAAACACGACTTGATAGGTTAACGTTGTTGGCACAAGGAGTGGTCTAGGCACAAAGTATGAGTTAACGTTGACATTACAAGCACGAGATGGTTCCGATACACAAGTTGCGCTAAGGCGCCGGTCCTAAAACTGATCTTAAGGCAAGACTAGAAAGACAATCGAAAGGAATTTAAGTTGCACAAGGTAAATGAACGTGTAGGTTTTGTATGGGTGGGCGAGAAGCTCACTCCACCAGTACAGTGGTACTGACACCCACACAGTGTTTCATGTGCAGGCACAGGTAGAAGCTCGTGGCGCGGAGCTCGCTTGGATGCGTCGAGGCGCGGAGTTCCTTGGCGAGTCGAAGCGTGCGGTCGCGTGATCTGAAGACTTATACAGGACGTAATGTATGGACATCGCCTTCCGAAGCTTCCGCTGGAATCAAGTATTGTATCGAGAGATGAGAGAGAGCAGAGTGACTTGTAAAATGAGAGAAAAGTGAGACTTGAGAGACTTGTACTTGGCCTTGCGCCCACAATGTAATCCTTGAATTCAATATCAATAAAAGAGCTTTCTTTGAAATACTTGTGTTCATGTGTTCTTTAAATTCCGCTGCAATATATTCAATGTCTCTGCACGGGACTTCTGTGCGACGACCCCGTCGTAGCCGCTGAAATCGGCCGTTATGGAACCCGCCTTGCACGAGCGCAATCTAGGCTCGTGCGGCATCACGCCTTAGCGAGGACGATCGCTCCTACGGGAGCGGGGCGTGACATAGTGGTATCAGAGCACGGCTTTACGTCCTTGGACCGTCGATTGAATTCTTTAACTTCGATGTTTCAGCAAAACTCTGTTGCTTCCGCAAGTTGATATCGTTGGTGCGCTCTCTCTCAAATATTCCTCGGCATGTCCATACAATAAGTCTAAATATTTTCGAAAGCTCGTACAAGCGTTCAATCTAACGCATCGGTAGGCCGTTGCCAAATACGTCGATAGGGCCTTTGTGCCGAACGTTGCAAACTTGACGCGATAGAAAATATGTGCTGCTGTTAACAAGTCGCGTGCATGCCTAATTAGTCCAACGTTGACCCTAGCAATTGAGCGTGCAAACTCGGAATGTAGTCCGCACAGGATGGCTATGCACACGGCCTTTTGGCTAAGTTGTGTTTCGCGTCGCGCACCTTGACCCTTGGTGCAAACGAGTTGCGAGCGATATCAAGTATCGTTCGGTCGGGAACGGAGATGCACTTAGAGTGTCTATCGATAGGAACGCTATCGGACTAACGCTTAGGCGTACACGGAAGATTGATTTGGATTTCGAGAAAATAGTACGAACGACTTAGTGCGTCAATACGACGCGAGCGACTACGCTAGCGATTCGTCGAACGAATCTGATGGATGTCTTAGCGAATGACGCGAATGTGATTGAGGACTAGATCGTATGGCTTGAATCCGAGTGGTGTATGTGATAGGTTCGGAGAAGAATAAGAATGAGTGTCGACGATTAGTCGAGTGGCTCGAGTCCAAGTGGTGTATGGTTTGTCTTAGAAATTGTTCGAGTGAATATTGAGGATTACGAGTATGTCGGCAAGGCGATGCGATCGCGCAAAGCGTTAGAATGCGTCACGCTTAGTTGGTCGTGACTTCGAATGTCCCGAACGAGCATCTCGTTCGGACAACTTGTGATTGTGCAACGCGAGTTAGAACACGATTCGAAATGACAAATGAAATGAATGGTCTTGATCGAGGAAACTTAGAGGATCGTACGTGCGATATCGGATTGATACAACTGAAATGCGACTTGAGTTTTGAATAATGATCTTGAAACGAGCTTGAGGAAAAGCGACTGAACTTGATCTTGAGTATTGAGAAAATTGAGGAATATCCAACTCGGACAACAGCATCAACGCACGACTCGAAATTGGTTGCAAAGGAAGATCGTCAGGTTACGCATATCGTCGATGGTATTGAGGCGTATCAAAGATCGATATGCAATAACTCGGGGACACTCTGACTCGGCGAATGACGGTCGTGCAAATGTCATTGTTCCGTTGGACGCTATACTTGAAATATTAAAAATGTGTCGAGGAAAGGATAGACTTGGCTCGAGGACTTTCTAAGTTGAACGAATGACGATCGAACTATCGAACTTGGCTTGGATGAAAACTGGAATGTTTGGATTTGCTTCGTCGACAACCACAATGTTGATGTTCTTGTCTTATGCGAGCGCTACTCCAGCCTCGCACATGCGTCACACCGATTAGGGCGATCACTCTGCGTGAGCGCTGGTATGGTGATTCATACAGCGGGAGTGGTCGAACTTGTACGGTGCGACAGATTGTGCTTTGACTTGTGGCTTGACACGAAGTTAGACTCGAGATTGAATTGGTGTGCTTGTCGATTGAACTTGAGGATTGAGTAGGTCCAATCCGCGTATCGAGAATGAATGAGTCTAAACTCAAACAAGAGTTACGCCCCGATGAGAATGATTATTCCGCGGGAGCGTTGCGTGGTGATTCATGAACCGCCGTGGATAATCGGACTCGCGTGAGATTGGGGCGCAACGTATTGTCGAGCTAGATGACCTCGTGATCGAATACATGATTGGTTAGAATTGGTGATTTGAATGGATTCGAATACGCGCAACGAATGCGCTGAGGCGAGTAGGTGATCGTGCTTGATGTTTAGAAATCTGAGTGACGCGAGCTTGGGTAGAAAACCCGTACTACCGACTTTGGTTTGACCCTAGGATTGGGGTCAGTGTTGGCATTATTGTTGGGAAACTATGATTCCAATCCTGACATTGACTTAGCCTCGAAAAGAAATAGCCTAGCGGTTAGGCAAGACGCCCTGTTTCAAGTGTTAGCAATCGGAAGGATTGATCCTAAGGATTGAAATAGATGGATAGCATGGATCACGAATATAGGAAACCCTGCTCACGAGATTCGGCTGACATGCATATATTTCAGGGACGCCTGGGTATGTGCACGATGCGACTCGAGTGAGAATGACAAATTTTCTATCATGCGGCTTGGCTGAATGCATGTATTTTAGGGACGCTTGGAATGCGTGCATGATCCAGCCAAGTGATGCGGCGAGTTCAAGCAAGACTTGAAATGTGGGAGTGTGTCGAGATCTTGAAATCGTGTTGAAGTAAAGATTGATAATAGTGCGAGTGTGGCTCGGAATCGAAGGAACGCGTAGGCGAAACGTGTACGATTAAGTCTTGGCCATAGAAATGGTAGGATAGCTTGCCTTCAGGAAAGTCTCGAGGACGAGACTTGTTCTGAGTGGTGTATGATGTAGTGCCCCGTCCCGCAAAGTCAATCGGAGGAATCGAAAATGCCGACGGCGTTCGGCGTTAGCCTTGCAACGGCTTGCTCGGAGACATCGCTCAGGTGGGGTAGTTTCGGTGAACTCTCCTCATCTTTGCCTTCACATAATAAATCGTGTTTTTCAACTTGCACAAGTTAGGCTTGATAATAAAAGCTACGCATCCACATAGCTAAGGGAATAATCCCGACGGTTTGAATCGAGTTAGAACATGGAAAACGTCCCACGGTCGGCTTAGAGTTGGTGCACGACGTGCTTTGAAAATGACACTCGATCCTTCGTCCCGTGGCTTGGGAGAAGGAAAGTTGGTCTTCGGTGCAAAAGCTGAGAGTTAGCCTAAGTCATAGGCGTCGCCCGCACAAATGCTTGCTAAAGCATGCACGATCCTGTCCCGCAAGGCTTGGCATAGCCTTTGCTCGTCCCTTGGGTTAAGTCGTAGGCTTGAGTGAGTTAGGCAAAGTTATGCCGGTCGACCTAAGTTATTCTACGTGCTGTCCCGCTCATTCTGCGGTTGTCAAGATAAATAGTCCCACGACCCAAGGCCCATTATATGAAGTATGACTAGGGCGACAGCGTTGCGTCGAACACGAGTCGGTTTAGAGGCACGAGCCACGGTTGGTTCAGTGGAAAGTTAGCCACGGTCGGTCGATACCTAAGGAAACACGTTATGTTCAAGTTAAGTTGGAAGGCTATGCAGTAGCCGTTCCCTGAGTTCAAAGAACGTTAAGTCTAAGCGATGGTTAGTCGCCGAGAGAAAATATGTCGGGACTGTGGTTCAGTCGCCGAGGCAACCCTGGTTTGGGCTCTGCGAATGAAGTGTGAAAAGTGGAAAGAGTAAAGCGAAGGAACTGTGATAATAATGAGACCATGCATTACGTTAAGTCTAGAAGTTAGCGTAGGTGCGTGGTCATGGACAACTTGTCGACAAGGGCGATGGTTCTTCGGATCGGAAACCTTGGGCCAGGGACCGATTCGGCCTAGGAAGAACAAAATTATAGCCGAGCTGGGTATGAAGCAACCGGTATGTCGGGGACTTGCATCGAGGATCGCAACCGGCGGTGCAAGGGTCCCGAGTACCAGGCTATGTCCACTATGGCTAGTCAATGCCAGTGACCTTTCATATAGATGTGTCGGCACGGGCGGCAATCCGCGTGCGTGCCTTTGGATTGAGTTGAGTTAAAAGTGTGGGAAATTAGTGAAAACAATGTCTGGGCCTAAGATTTGGCTACAGCGAGAAGGCGGCGTGTTTCGGCACTAGATGTGGCGTCGAGTGTTAAGTTGATGGCATAGAGTTGCATGAGTTAGGCTTGAGCTAATGCGAGTTAAGTCAAAAAGGGCCGTAGGGCAAGTTGTGTGAAGTTACTTGAGTTATTGGGCACGGCCTCGAAATATGAGGCACGGCCGCATTGTCACAAAACAAGTGTAGGCGAGACTAAGTAAGGGGGGCACTGCCTCGGAGATATTGAAGCACGAATCGAGTTATGGCACGACCGAGTCGTTACGTCCCAGAGTTTGGCACGAAAGATAAGTATAAGTCGGTGCGTCGACAATGCAAGCACGAGAAAGGTCTAGAGGCAAGGAAATAGAGTCCTTCGTGTAGTTGCGTCTCCGATTATGGCCGTAAGGCAAACACGACTTGATAGGTTAACGTTGTTGGCACAAGGAGTGGTCTAGGCACAAAGTATGAGTTAACGTTGACATTACAAGCACGAGATGGTTCCGATACACAAGTTGCGCTAAGGCGCCGGTCCTAAAACTGATCTTAAGGCAAGACTAGAAAGACAATCGAAAGGGATTTAAGTTGCACAAGGTAAATGAACGTGTAGGTTTTGTATGGGTGGGCGAGAAGCTCACTCCACCAGTACAGTGGTACTGACACCCACACAGTGTTTCATGTGCAGGCACAGGTAGAAGCTCGTGGCGCGGAGCTCGCTTGGATGCGTCGAGGCGCGGAGTTCCTTGGCGAGTCGAAGCGTGCGGTCGCGTGATCTGAAGACTTATACAGGACGTAATGTATGGACATCGCCTTCCGAAGCTTCCGCTGGAATCAAGTATTGTATCGAGAGATGAGAGAGAGCAGAGTGACTTGTAAAATGAGAGAAAAGTGAGACTTGAGAGACTTGTACTTGGCCTTGCGCCCACAATGTAATCCTTGAATTCAATATCAATAAAAGAGCTTTCTTTGAAATACTTGTGTTCATGTGTTCTTTAAATTCCGCTGCAATATATTCAATGTCTCTGCACGGGACTTCTGTGCGACGACCCCGTCGTAGCCGCTGAAATCGGCCGTTATGGAACCCGCCTTGCACGAGCGCAATCTAGGCTCGTGCGGCATCACGCCTTAGCGAGGACGATCGCTCCTACGGGAGCGGGGCGTGACATATAGTCTGTTATTTGACCCATGCAGGAAGATTCAAGTCGTCAGTGACATCTCTCCTAATGCATGATGGACAGTTACTGCGGGGAACACTCAAATCCATATATATAGAGATATGTGGGGGATTGTTGGAGTTTGGTCTTTTTTATTGGAAAGTTTAGTCCCACATCGGCTAGGCCAAAGAAGTTGTATCTCTATATAATAGCTATGCTTGTTTAGAGATGCACAAGTGGTGTGGAGGTGCTCATGTGCCATGTGGAAATATTTTTCTAATGGAAAAAAAAGGACAAATCAACAATGAAGCATTCATGCTTTTGCTCTTGGAAATTAATTTCCAATGGAGCTAAGCTCCGTAAGGGCTTAGCGACTCGGACTCGGACTCGGACACGGACTCGGACTCGGACTCGGACACGGACACGGACTCGGACTCATGGCCTCATGAGGCGTAATGTGACGTTTTGTTGGCGCACTTTGCACTTCGCTTAGTATCTTCTTTTTAGAAGATAACAATAAGCGATAGATGGAAGATTGCTGGTGCATATAGCAATTCACTTAGTATCTTCTTTTTAGAAGTACTACTGTCGTTTGCTACTGTTACGAACTCTTTTTAGATTTTCGTAACTCAGAATCCTCCAAGGATCTCTGTTGCGCACCTTATTTGAAGTGTTGCGTTGAAACGTTGTTTTTACAATTGTTTCATTTTTTCAGTTTTTTATCGAAAATTGTGCCCCGACAATAACATAATGTACTTAAATTTAATAAATGTATATCGATCAAAAATAACTATCATTATTGTTTCATGATCATATGAAAGAGAGGGCATCACAATAATAGTGGAAGTAGTAGGCGAAAGAATATCTTGGATTACCAACAAACATAAAATTTAACCATCAAGCTCCATATATCCAATATATTTGGTTTATTAACATGTTAGGATATGCATAACCTGAAATCGAGTTCTTGCAACAGGAGTTTCGGTAGAGTATTAGGAAGCATGATATCTGGTTCTGTAATTTCTTCTGCATGAATGTAATCGGAATTGGTCCAGTAGAACTAAACCATAACTCCTGATCCTGTCAAGAAATGGAGGATATAAGAAGTTCTAAACATATATATGTTTCTGAAGAAAATGAAATATATAACTAAGTGTTGGTCTTCTTCTTATAATTAAAGTCTTGTAGAGCTTAGATCATTTCTCGGTCGCCTACCTAGACCTGTTCTTCCCCTGCAAGCCCTTGAGAAAGATGGTTATAATCATGTATGTATGTGTTTGCATATCAATGTATGTATGGCGATGTCTTTAAAGAAAGGAAAACTTTTGATCATTTGCTGTTGTGAGGTTCAGAATTCCTATTTACTGACATGCAAAACTTTTCTTTTGAACATTAGTTAGTTGGCTTTCCTGTATATATATTTGTCACATAAAGAGGATTTCATTAGTGTTGCGTAAACTTGCATGCTTAGTTGAAAATTCTACGAGCAATGCTACAGTTACAACCAAACATTTACAATCTTCTTACAACCACTCACCCATTTCTGACATGTGGGCCAGGTGGTGGCCTGGCCCACATGTCAGAAAATAGGTGTAAGTTGTAAGAAGGTTGTAAAAGTTTGGTTGTAAACCAAACATTTTCCAAATTCTACACATAGATCCTATTTTCTTTGGCAGTATAGTACTATTGTTTTGTTCCATATATAGATAGCTGCTTTGAACAGCTCATGTTTATTGAGTTTGGACAAGTAAACTTTATTGACCTTGCTTAGTTTTCTGCTATTTAGAAATTGCATTTTGTTTTTTGCAAAATCATGCTCATTAACAAGTTAACAGTAAAATATATTTGGTGGCTACAAGTTTAGAAACCCAAATCTCCTTTACACTAATAAGTGATTGACAAACCTAATATTATTGTGAACTGCATATTTGTGTCGAAACCACATCTTAATTAAAATTTAGAACAAAAATGATATTTTGCCCGCGGTTTGTAATCGGGCGTGATCATTTGCTGTTGTGAGGTTACAAACCGCGGACAACGTAGCAGCTCCGAATTTAGAAACCTATGGCTCCTACCATGTGATGGATTGATTTTAGTACACATATGATAGGAAACGATCTTTCACCAACAGAACATGTTGGCAGAAGATATAGTTATATACTTGATCAATTATATATTTGATCACTAGAGTTGCAAAGATCTAATGAGTGATCACTAGCTATATAATGTCCAACAACAGTGCGTTGAAATAATTAGTAAGGAAAATGATAGAGGACGTCTGCATGTGAATGCAACTTAGAGCTATATAATTTGAAGTGTCCATTGACCGATCGATTATATATTGCTCCTTATATGATTCCATTTGCCTAACTTAGATATATATAGGCTAAACTAACTGACAATAACAGGAAAACAAGGGAGTTCATTAAGAAAAAAGGAGGGAATATATATTGAAGTGGTTGACTATTGATTTGAACTGAAGCCCACTAGTGCTTATATTAGATAGATATTAGGCATAGTTCAAAAACCTTCAGATATTCCAATAAAAAAAAGTATTAGCTTTAAAAAAAATATCTCCACTGTATCTCGGGTTCGGGTTCGAACCCATCCACATGCCGTTTGCCTCCGGATCGACCAGCATTGCTCAATATCTAAGGCCGGTCCAGCGGTAAGCCTGACAAGACTTCGGATTTGGGCAACCCTTCAGGCTTAGCATGATGGAGTCGCGGGTGTACCCTAGGACAGGTCCATAATAAGGGTCAAACGGCAACCAAATTACCTCTGGATATGGCAACGCAAACCCCCGGGCCGGCCATGTCAATATCATAACTGTTATCTGCAGACCGGCCTTTGTCTCAGTCCCCCCACCACCTGATACAAACCAGAAAGAAAACCTTTAGATGGATACATTGTCCCCATAGGTATGTCAACTTCTATACATATATACACATGACAACCTCTTGTAGTTTCTCAACAGTCTCTGCTCAAGAATACAAACACATACACACATACATTCACAATCTTCCCATTTAGGAAAGAAATGGAAGGAATAGGAAGCTACAAGAGTGGCCTTGACCTCCTCGAGACTACCGAGCTCCATACTTGAGAAAGATTGATCTAAAGGTGTACAAGGGATATACGGATCTCGGGAAGGCTCTGCAGGACCTGTTCAAGTGTTTTTCCTTAGGTAAGAAGGATTGAGTATACAATGATACATGTTTGAGACATCGATCTTGAGCCTTCCCAAAGATCCTGCTTTAACGGGAGCCTCGTGGCATTGGGACAACATTTAGTATAGAATGATGATGAATTTTATGAATATTATCTTGATTATCTTTATCGGTTTCAGGTTCTGATTATGTAATAACATATGAAGATGAAGATGGGGACTGGATGTTGGTTGGAGATGTTCCATGGGGGGTAAGTATCAACAATACGTGTTTAATTGTTAGTTAACATAAAAGTCGAGGCACGAAAACACGACTTTTGGTGCAGGGATTTTAACATGGTATCGACGAGTTTTGGTGATCAACTAATAGGGACTTAAGAACAATTAGCTGACCATGAATTCCCTGTTTCATAATACTTGTAGGATGTTCATCTGCTCCTGCAAGAGGCTGAGGATAACGAAAGAAAATCTGATTCCAGAGGAGAGGACTCAAATCAATGACTCACATGGACTCTTGGATCATCCCATTATCCATCAAAGTGACAGAAGGAATATACAAAAAAAAAAAACTCAGAGCAAACGAAAATCTACAGAGTGACACTTAGATTTTGATGTGAGATGTTTTCATGGCAATCTCGTTAATGTAGACACGGCGCGAATTAGACTGTTTTTCATACATTTGTACAAAGGAAATTCTACATGTAGTGTAGATAAAAGGATTTAATGAAGTTTAATGTCAATGATAGCTTTTCTTAGCTTTTTCTTGGATGCTCATTTGAGAGAAATGGATGAGGTGATGGAGACCCTAACCGGAAGATTCATATCATTAAGAAGATGAAACAAGTTATAATTACAATGCCAAATGCCTCCTGACTTTCTTGGTAAAGCATGCTAGTAAAGGCCTTCTTCCATTCAGACTCTATAAGTAAAGTAATCTTTGCCGAGGATTTTCTACTCCATCAGTTTTTAGACAGGATTTGTTGGTTTAAGTGTTTAACTATTAATTGCTGTCCTGTGCAGATCTGAATATGAATAGATTGATCCAAGTCTTTTTTATGTCAACTTCTAACAGAAATAGTTATTAAGGAAGCTGATGACTTTAGTATTTCTCTATCCTCACATCCAAGAAATATATGCCAGTAGTATAACCTTAATGATATTAAGTTAATGAGTAATGATATTCATCCCTCAAACCACCCCTCCTTATTTGGGAGCTGACGTGGTAGCTGACATTGACGTGGCAGTTGACATGATAAATTTTAATCCAAAAATTATTTATCTAAATTTTTAATGTTAATTTTAATGTTAATGTTAATCTTAGTGTTAATTTTAATTTTAATGTTAATATTAATATTAATGCTAATTTTAATTTAATGTTAATTTTAATTTTAAAATTTGTCATGTCAAATGTCACGTGCACGTCAGCTGTCACATGAGGGATGGTTTGAAGGGATGAATAGTGTTTTTCTAAATTTATATATATGTACATGTAATGTCATTAGTGGTGTGGCATCCTAGGTTGTTGTCTACTTATTTCTCCTCAAATATCTTGGCCTTTTTAACCTAGTGGAACCAATCATTTCAAGTAACTCTTATCGTAGTATGGCTCGTGCTTAACGAGGAGTGTGAATGTTGTTGTCCGGTGAGAGGAGAAGCTGGGAAGGAATCAAAGACAACAAGCCTGGCTCAAAAACGGAGCCAAACCAGCAATGCTACACTCAACCGATATTTCGGCTGACCCCTATTGGAAATATAAGCTAGAGAGTTACAAGTTTTAATTAAAGAGAAGAAATATCCTATGTTATATGTCATGTTCATATGCATGACAAGTTTCATTTCAGTTTTCTCATTTTCTACTTAACTTATATCTTTAATAAACATGTAACTTATGCAAATACATATACTATATAAGAGCATCATCTTGTACACTTTATCATCAAGCAAAGATCAATAAACATTTTCCACTTCATAATATTTTGAGCATCCTCTTCTAGTGTTTTAGAAACAAGAGAACACATCCCTCTTGTGCTTTTCCACCTCCTGAAGAAGTTTATCTCCATCAAAGTGGTATCAGAGCCAGAGAGGTGTGTCATGGCTTCCAACAACAACAACAACATGTTGCAACCCCAACTACCTCGCTTCACCGGCAAAAATTACAACCAATGGAGTATTCAAATGAAGGTCCTCTACCAATCTCAAGATCTTTGGGATATTGTAGAGAGCGGAGTTCCGAAACCCGCTGATGTGGCTAGTCTCAATGCACAACAACTTCAAGAACTGAAGGAAGCTCGCAAGAAGGATAAGAAAGCATTGTTTTTCATCTATCAAGTGGTGGATGGGGTTATCTTTGAAAGGATATCGACAGTGACTTCGACAAAGGAAGCATGGGACACACTTCATTCTTCATACATGGAAGATGACAAGGTGAAAATGGTAAGGCTACGAACTCTTCGTAGCGAATTTGATACACTAATGATGAAAGATGTAGAATCCATTGAAGATTATTCCAATCGGGTTATTTCAATTGTTAACCAATTGAAAGTGAATGGTGAGAAAGTTGAAGATCAAAGAATTGTTGAGAATATTCTACGAAGCTTGACTCGAAAATTCGAGTCTATCGTAGTAGCCATTAAAGAATCCAAAGATTTGTCTACATTTTCAGTAGAGAGTTTATTGGGTTCACTTTAGTCCCATGAACTCCGTATGAAACAATATGATTCCACTCTTCTAGAGCAAGCTTTCCAAACACATATATCTTTTGGAGGCGGTTCGAGAGGAATGAGGGGTGGTCTAAGAGGTCGTGGAAGAGGAAGACACAATGGAGGCAGATACATCGAAGTTAAGAAAAAGGAAGATGTTGATTCTTCAAATTGGAGGAGAACAAGAGAAAGAGGAAGAGTTGCAAGTAGAGGCCAAGGTAGAAGCCGTGAAGATTTTTTTATCAATTTTAATGTTACAATTGTGAAAAATATGACCATTATCAAACAGATTGTTGGTCCAAGAAGACCAATAATGAAGAAGGAAGCTCAACTTTCATGCATGAAGAATAATAGAAAAGTGAGAACGACACTCTCTTTCTCGCTTGCAATGTTGAAGAAGTTACACATGATGAAGTATGGTACATCGATAGTGGTTGTAGCAACTATATGACTGGAAACAAAAAGGTGTTCATGAACCTTGATGAATCAATTACAAGTGAAGTCCGAACTGGGGACGACAAGAGACTCTCAGTGAAAGGTAAAGGTGATATTCTTGTCCAATCAAAGAAAGGAGTAAAGCGCATCTCTTGTAATGCCCCGCTCCGCACGAGGCATTTGGTTGGCTTGTTAGATGGGATCAGAATGTTGGACCGTGACTTGTGTTAGAGATCAAGATAGTTGAGACTGATACAGTCTCTCTTCGGATTAAGTGTTGGAACGTGGCTCGCTGGTGGAGCTACGCTTAGGGGGAATGTGTACAACCAGAATAAGAAGACCCTATTATGCAGGCAAGTGGAACTGTCCTCCTTCCTCCTTATTCCTACATGATTAATAAATGGAATAACGTGATGTTATGAATATGTCCCTAATGTCTCTTACCTCGAATGTTGAATAATTGTGATGCGATGCTTTAGCTGCTAAATCGATAGAGATGCATATGTTGGAAATCATTGAATGAATAACACATGAACTTTGAATTGCTGAACGAATCACACTTGAACTGCTAATGTAACATGATGCCTGAGAATGAATCAATAATGTCCCTTATGCTTAATATTGATGAAATGAATGAATCACTTGAATAATGAGTTGCTGCGTGAATGATACATGAGAAAAGAATTGAATATGCTATTGTTCCTATGAAATGAATAAAATGCTACAGGTCCCTTCGAAATGAATGAATGCTGTTGTTCCTACTTAGAAGGAACGTAATGAGAAATGTTGCAATGAAACAAACAATGAGAATTAATAAATATTGGGATCGTTGAGATCACCAAATGAAATGATGGTAATGATGGGAATGAATAAGTCATTGAACATGCAGACTTTAATGAGATGAATGATGATGTACTGTTGTCTTTACTTCAATATTTTACCATGCATTTTATGTTCACAATTGAGTCGAACACGCTTTCGCATGGTCATAGGACAACTTATGCATAAGTGATGGGGATATATTTTCTCGGACGGTACCCCGGGACGTTAGGGCGGCCGATCCGGCCTAGGAGGAAACATTGGCATGCTAGTAGGGGCACGGGTTCTGCGAGGCATCCTTTGAGGCTAGCTACCTTCTCTGGAGTCATGGCATTACTGTTGACACAAAGTCACAGTCAACCAAATATTGACTACATTGACTAAATAATATCTGTATAAATTCAATACGACACACGACGTCTGCTTTCAGTTCGGGACAAACGATAGCTCAGTTTCCGACTCTCAGTATATTTTCGAGTCTGTACTTTTTCATTTCATTGAGTCTAGAAGTATGTACTCTGAGTTATGCTGAGCTCTTGGAACTTAGTCTACAAGCCTACCCAAAATCCCAAGCTCCACCAAAACAAAATTGCCCACAAGTCCCACTTAGAATCACTCTGTGCTCTGGAGACAGAGTTCGGGCCGAACTCTGCCTCCTCACAGAGTTCGGGCCGAACTCTGTCCCCTAGAAATCAGGAACCCTAATTTTAGGGTTAGCTGGTTGCTAGCTGTCCAACGGCCAAATTTTTTGAATTCTCCTACCCGAATTCTGGCCGAATTCTGCCTCAAAAATCAGTATAAATAGGGCATGAATTCTCTCATTTTGAATCACTCAATCTTCTCTTCTCTTCTCTCCTACAAGCTCTATAAGCCATACCCTTCCCATCTACTAGCCACAAGCCTCCTAAGTCTCGAGTGCTCAGCATCTCTCAGTTAGGATTCTTGTGCAAGAGTGAAGAAATCGCTTGGACAATTCCAAGCAATCGCCACTGCGATTCTCTGTAAGAAGTTGACGTGCTCTTCTGAAGTAAAGGCACGGATTGTAAGCTACTATTTCACAAATAGTGGATTTAATCCTGAGCTAGAGTTCTCAGGCCTGGACTAGTCCTCCACGAGGGAAACCAGGTTAAAATTGCTGTGTTTGCGTATGCTCTCTTGTCTTTCATTTACATTCCGCATTTTACTCTGATTATTCATTGTTCGTGAAAGAGTAATTTTTTAATTGGTCATTATATATATACTCTATTCACCCCCCCTCTAGAGTTGCCAAACTGTTCTTCAATTGGTATCAGAGCCAAGTTCTCTTTACAAGGACTAACATCCTAAGAGCTGATCCATGGCAACCACACAATCCTTGATTTCCAATCATGGTGAAGGTCAGTCCACTCATAGGCCTCCCCTATTTGATGGGACTAACTACACATATTGGAAAACAAGGATGAGCTTCTATCTTAAGTCTCTAGACTTTGACCTGTGGACTGTCATCACTGACGGTTACAAAAAGCCCGCCAGGATAGTTGTCGATGATGACCTCATTGAGAAACCACATGACAAATATTCTGTCGAGGAGAAGAAACAGGCAAGTCTAGATGCTAGGGCTATTAATGCTTTATTCTGTGCTATAGACAGGAACGAGTTTAACAGGGTCTCTACATGCACCACTGCTCATGAAGTATGGAGACTTCTGGAAGTGACGCATGAAGGAACCACTCAAGTCAAGGAATCTAAGATAAGCCGTCTCACTCAAGAGTACGAAGCCTTCAAGATGAAGCCAAATGAGACGATCACTCAAATGTTTACAAGATTCCTCGACATCATCAACCCGTTATCTTCGCTTGGTAAGCAGTACTCAAACCATGAGAAGATCCGCAAGCTACTCAGAGGGCTACCAAAGATTTGGAACCCTAAGGTGACAGCCATCATAGAAGGAAATGATCTCACAAGTATGTCTATGGAGACTTTGATGGGCAAGCTCATGACTCACGAGCTTGACCTCAAGGACTTCGAAGAGCCTGCTCCGAAGACCAGGGAGATCGCACTCAAAGTTCATCGACGAAAGATTGATCACGATGAGACTGAAGACGATATCTCAGATGATGAAGACCAAGCTCTCATGGTACGTAACTTCAAGAAATTCCTTCGCTTCAATCAAAGAAAGAAGGAACCACAAGAAGACGATGAAGAAGAACCAATCTGCTATGGTTGCAAAAAGACTGGACACGTCAGAAGAGACTGTCCGCTCTTAAAGAAAAGCAACCGGTATGAAAAGCCCTACAAGAAGAACTCATCAAAAAGGTATGCCAACACAAGCATTTGGCATGAAAGCGAAGCAAGTGACTCCGAGGAAGAAAAGAACTCTCCTCAAGACAGCAAATGTGTGCCTCATGGCAAATTCCACCAAGGTATCAAACGAAACTTTAGATGACTTCTCTTTTGATGAACTTGGCGATGCTTTCACCGATTTACTTGATGATCACAAAAAGGTTATCGGTAAATATAAACATGCCAAGGACAAAATCAAAAGTCTAGAAGATGAGATACAAAGAATTTCTTTACTTCTTGATAATGTTAGAAACACATCACCCACTAATGACACTGATGAAGTATCCAAGCTTAAATTAAGCTTACATGATGCTGAAGCACGTATTGAGCAACAAACTCAAGAAATCACTACTCTCAACACATTGCTTGCTGAAGAAAAGAGTAGACACAAGATTTCCATGACTAAGATATATGGCTTAAATATTAAGGTTACTGAACTGCAAGCTGCTACTAAAAGATTAGAAACCAAATTGGGTAAACAGGTTATTCAACCTCAAACCCAATCACATGGGCACAATACCACTCATGCTAGTCAACCAAGTCATTCTCATGCAGCACATAACCATGCATTTATATACACAAACTTTCACAAACCACGTGCACGTAAGAACAATTCTCACTTAGTACACAAGCATCATGCACAAAGACACAATCAACATCACTCCACACATAAAAATCATCATGCCATGCCATATAGACGAGATCATCATGCAATGCCATATAGACAAGGTCCTCATATACCATATAGACAAAATCATCATGTCATGCCATCTAGACAATATCAGCATGTCACACATCATAGACAATACCATCATTCTATGCCTCATAAACACCATCACCATGCCACTTATTCCATGCATAATCATCTTCACCATTCTAACTCTTAACATCATGTCCATCCTCATCCTGCTGCTTATAGATATTATTCTCATGCTCCTAGTATAAATAAGAATGCTATCTGTACTTATTGTGGATTACATGGACACATCTCACCACAGTGCAGAGTTAGAAGACTTGTAGATAAAAGGATATATGCTTGGTTCCCAAAGACTAACTTTTCAGGATCCTCAAGAACTCGGGTACCAAAGGTCACATCTACTCTTGATGTAGGTGGACCTTCCCTCCTCAACTGAAAGTAAGTGGATTCTCGATAGTGGATGCTCGCGACATATGACGGGAGACGCAAATCTTTTTGCATCACTATCGATGAAAAGAGAAGGATACGTATCCTTCGATAACAATCTCAAAGGGCACATAATAGGTAACGGTATCATTGGTCATCCTCCTTCTCCTGTTATAAAGGATGTCTGCCTAGTGACCGAGTTAAAGCATAACCTGCTCAGCATTAGCCATCTTGCTGATCATGGATATGATATTAACTTTGGACAAAACTGTTGCTATATCTATGATAGGTCAACAGGAGACATTGCTTTTGAAGGGAAAAGAGAGGACAATATCTATATTTTCTATCTCTCTATAAATACTAACCATGCAGGTAGATGTTTATATGCCCACAAAGACGAACGACTACTTTGGCACCAGCATCTCGGTCATGCCAACATGGATGCTATATCCAGGCTTTCTACCAAGAAGCTAGTGAGAGGATTGCCTGACATCACATTCAAAAAGGTTACGGTATGTGCCGAATGTGAACTAAACAAGGCAACTAAATCCTCATTTTATTCCATCAACTCTGTAAGTACTACTAGACCCTTGCAATTACTTCATATGGATTTATTTGGTCCTAGTAGAATAGCTAGTCTTGGTGGCAAACTTTATGCTTTTGTTATTGTTGATGATTTTTCGAGATTTACTTGGGTTTTCTTTCTCGCTAATAAGAGCGACGCTATCTCTGTTTTCAAAGTTTTTGTAAATAAAGTTCAAAACGAAAAAGGCTACATGATTACTCGAATCCGAAGTGATCATGGAGGCGAATTCGTAAATTCAGATTTTGAAAGTTTTTGTAATGCAAATGGTTTTGATCATGAATTTTCTTGTCCTAGAACTCCTCAACAAAATGGTGTTGTGGAGCGGAAGAATAGGACTCTTGGCGATATGGCTAGAGTCATGTTGAATAAATTTTCTCTTCCGAAATATTTTTGGGCAGAGGCTGTAAGTACAGCATGCCACATTTTGAATAGGGTGCTTATTCGTCCCATTTCGAAGAAAACACCCTATGAGCTTTGGTTTGGGAGAACCCCAAATGTTTCTCATTTTAGAGTTTTTGGCTGCAGATGTTTTATCCTTAACACCAAAGACAACTTAGGCAAATTTGATGCCAAAGCTGACGATGGTATCTTTCTTGGTTATGCCGCCAAGAGTAAGGGATATAGAGTTTTCAATAAATGCTCACTTATTGTGGAAGAGTCAACAAATATGACTTTTGATGAAGACAACAGTACAGCAAATACTCTTAATGATGACATTGAGCCATCAACTTCTACTCCAATGAATACTTCAACCGAAACTAATTCTCTGGAGGGTTTGCCTAAGAAATTCTCTTTCAAACCTTCTCATCCAGAAAATTTAGTCATAGGTGAAGTTTCACGTGGAGTTACTACTAGATCATCATTAAGAGACTCTGTTGCTAGCACTGCCTTCATTTCACAAGTAGAGCCTAAAAATATTTCTGAAGCTTTTAATGATGAATTTTGGATTTCTGCTATGCAAGAAGAACTCAACCAATTCGAGAGAAGCCAAGTATGGGAACTCGTTCCTAGACCGGTTAATCACTCTATAATTGGTACTAAATGGGTTTTTAGAAACAAAGTAAATGAAGATGGTTCAGTCACACGTAACAAAGCTCGTCTAGTAGCTCAAGGATACAACCAAGAGGAAGGTATCGACTACGATGAGACGTATGCTCCTGTTGCTAGACTAGAATCCATTCGGATACTTTGTGCTTTTGCTAATTTTCAAAACTTTAAATTATTTTAAATGGATGTTAAAAGTGCTTTCTTGAATGGCTTTATTAAGGAGGAAGTTTATGTCAAACAACCCCCTGGCTTTGAAAATCACAAATTTCCCGACCACGTGTTCAAGCTAAAGAAAGCGCTTTATGGCCTTAAACAAGCCCCCAGAGCTTGGTATGAAAGGCTAAGCAGCTTCTTGCTTGAGAAAGGTTTTTCTAAAGGGAAAATTGACACTACACTGTTTATCAAATCCTTCAAAGACACCATTCTATTAATTCAGATTTATGTTGATGATATTATTTTTGGGTCTACTGATGAAACTCTTTGTCAAGAATTTGCCAAGTGTATGCAGACGGAATTTGAGATGAGCATGATGGGAGAGCTCAACTACTTTCTTGGTCTGCAAGTAAAACAACTGGCTAATGGAACTTTCATCTGCCAATCAAAGTACACCAAGGACATGCTAAAAAAGTTCGATCTTGACAACATCAAACCAATCAGCACGCCAATGGCCACTTCAACCAAACTCGAACCAGATGAGAGCGGCAAACCTGTTGATCAACGTAAGTATCGAGGTATGATAGGCAGCTTACTTTATTTAACTGCTAGTCGTCCCGATATCATGTTCAGTGTTTGCCTATGTGCTAGATATCAAGCTAATCCTAAGGAATCACACATGACCGCAGTTAAGCGTATCTTTAGATACCTTAAGGGTACGGTTACAGTAGGCCTATGGTATCCCAAGTCAACATCATTTGATCTTATTGGTTACTCTGATGCTGACTTCGCTGGATGCAAGGTCGACCGTAAAAGTACGAGCGGCACGTGTCATTTATTAGGAAAAGCTTTAGTCTCCTGGTTTAGCAAGAAATAGAACTCTGTTGCACTATCCACAACAGAAGCTGAATACATAGCAGCTGGGCGTTGTTGTGCACAAATTCTGTGGATGAAGCAAACCCTGGAAGACTATAAGTTATCTTTCATGCATATTCCTATATTCTGTGACAATACTAGTGCCATCAATTTGACTAAGAACCCTGTATGCCACTCACGCACTAAACACATTGAGATCAGACACCACTTTTTGCGTGATCATCAGCAAAATGGCACGATTAACTTAGAATTTATTGACACTGATCATCAGCTGACAGATTTCTTTACTAAGCTACTATCCGAAGAGCGTTTCAATTTTCTTTGTCGTGAACTTGGAATCTTAGATGAAGCAGTCATAAATTGAAACTCACCTGCGTAAATATCGAGTATATTGTGATTCTTTTACGAAGAATTTGGTATGGGTACAAGCCGAAAGGGTCCTTCTGACAACAAGGCGTAAAAGCCTAAGCGACACGGTGCACTAGTCCTCAGGACTACCGCTAGCTGGGATCCGGCCCCTGCAGCTAACCCATGGCAAATTTGGACTATTGAACCACAATATATATCCTTATTTATTATATGGCTCGTTTCGATTTAATATTGCCTAATTGATATTTTCTAAAAAGTTCATTCTGTTTTCTGTGTACATCTCCTTCTCTATCTATTCTATTCTCTTTGGTGTCCTCAACTTTCTTTTGTTTAACTCTTAAATCTTTTTCTTTGTTATCATTTCTTGTTATTCTTCAACTTTTGTTTTCATTTTAGCCTTTGTTCTGTTCTGGACCAATGATCCAGAACTCGGGCCGAACTCTTCTCCTATCCGAGTTCGGGCCGAGTTCGGTCCCTTGGTTCCAGAGTCGGGATCTGGCTGTGCCGTTGGATCAATTCTAATCATATGGTCAATATTTCACCCGACCATAGACCAAGCCCTACTTTATTTCGGGATTCCCTCTCTTTCCTCCCATAATTCCTTCTTCTCCATCTATTCCATCTTCTTCCTTCAAAACCCTAACCCTAGTTCTTGAGATAGAGGGCTCTATTTCTTCTCAAACTCAAAGGAAAGGGGTTTTTCAACATTCTCTTCAACTGTTTGACATTATCTTCAGGTATAACTCTTATTTTCTCTCCTTTTCAAGTTATCAAATTTCTTGCAAATGGCTCCACGCTTGCCCAATCGTGGGAAGAGGATCCGAACCGAGGGTGCTTCCTCTTCAAATCCTCCTCCTCCGATTGAACAAGTAGATGAACAACATCCCCTCAATCCGTTGTTCAAATCCACCATGTCCCGATGACCCTAACACTTATGACGACCGTCTTTTTGTGTCGCTAGAAGCCTCAAATGAATGGTTTAGCGATTTTAGAACTCGTCCGGTGTTTGGGGGTCATCCCATAAACTTTACCATATTTTCTCAATATGAGTCTTTATTCCGTGATCTTTGTTTGGATGCTTTAGTTGCTTCAAATTTTGTCATCTATCGTAGTGCAATCCAAATGTTTTATTGCAATTTAACTTTTGATGCAACCCACATCTATTCCCGGGTTGCCGGTATTGACATCGCCTTCAATGATTCGGAGTTGGGGGAGTTTCTTGAACTTATTAATCTTGATGCTTGGGATAAACTTGTGGAAGCACGCCAATTCCAATTTGTTGGCGATACTTCTCTTGAAGGATTCAAGGAGGAACTATGTGCTCCTAACATAAGTCCTCGCAAGCTTATGGCTAAGCATCTCAATCCCTACTTCTATGAACTTCATCGCATGATTTTTAACACCATCTTACCCAAGGCTGGATCAACTGATGAAGTTACATACTTTGAGATCTCAGCCTTATATCATCTCCATTATCGTATTCCATTCAATCTTCCTAGGACAATGATGGATTGGATGATAAATTGTAGGAAGAAACCAAGGGCGTTAGTTTATCCTTTATATCTTTCTATGGTTTTTCGTGCATTTATCATTCCTCTTCATGACTGTCCATTCTTGCCCGCTCCTGCCTTCTTGTCCAAGGCACGCCGCACTCAGGCAGTTGTCGCCTCTCCTGAGGCATCTGAGCATTCTGAGGATGAGGAGCCTGACGCCCCTCCTTTTGGTCAGGATGCACCTCCTCCTCCTGCCACCCTGGAGTCTATACAGACTATGCTTCGCGATCGCTTTGCTGTTGAGGATGATCGTTGGACGCAGCAGGATTACCGTACCACTCTGCAGATTAGTGCCCTTGGGAACTCTCTGCATGATATGCGGTATTCACTCGCTCGTCATCCTGATCTGCATGTGCCTATTGAGCGGGATCCAGATCGAGCGGGTCATCGTCTAGACGATCCGTGGGTCATGAGGTATATGGATCCGGATGATGCTTTCGTGGACCCTCGTCGCTCTTTCCCTGGTCCTTCAGATGTTCCAGGACCTTCTGGTGCTTCGTGATGGAGACTGGCTTGTTATGCTGCTGCCACTGCTGATGGTCTTAGTTGCTTTATGTTTTTAGTTATTTAGTTATGGATTTATGTACTGGATTTTTTTCTTAGAACCCTGATGATGTGTTTGACATTCTGATTGGTGGATATCATTTTATGCTATTTCTCGTAGTTTCTTTTATGCCAATGCACTCTCTTGTCTAGTATTATACTATTTTTTTCTCTTGGTGTGGTTGCATTAACTATTTATTGCTTATTTATATTGCTAACTGCCAAAAAGGGGGAGAAACATATGTATATTTTTGTGCTGGCTTGTTTTGGGAAACTTTTACAGGTTCTATGCAGGTTCTATGCATTCATCTGTGTATATCTGTGCTCGTTCTGGGAATATGTTATCTATCAGGTTACAGGGTATATGCACTGTTTACGGGGGAGAGCTACTACTTCTAGCTCGGAACCGTTCACTGATTACGGGGGAGCTATCCGATTCTAGCTCTGCATCAGTTATGGGGGAGCTATGTTGTAATCAACTGTGTCAAGGTATGAATATTGAAATATACATATATTATTTTGTCAATTATCAATATGGGGGAGATTGTTGACACAAAGTCACAGTCAACCAAATATTGACTACATTGACTAAATAATATCTGTATAAATTCAATACGATACACGACGTCTGCTTTCAGTTCGAGACAAACGACAGCTCAGTTTCCGACTCTCAGTATATTTTCGAGTCTGTACTTTTTCATTTCATTGAGTCTAGAAGTATGTACTCTGAGTTATGCTGAGCTCTTGGAACTTAGTCTACAAGCCTACCCAAAATCTCAAGCTCCACCAAAACAAAATTGCCCACAAGTCCCACTTAGAATCACTCTGTGCTTTGGAGACAGAGTTCGGGCCGAACTCTGCCTCCTCACAGAGTTCGGGCCGAACTCTGTCCCCTAGAAATCAGGAACCCTAATTTTAGGGTTAGCTGGTTGCTAGCTGTCCAACGGCCAAATTTTTTGAATTCTCCTACCCGAATTCTGGCCGAATTCTGCCTCAAAAATCAGTATAAATAGGGCATGAATTCTCTCATTTTGGATCACTCAATCTTCTCTTCTCTTCTCTCCTACAAGCTCTATAAGCCATACCCTTCCCATCTACTAGCCACAAGCCTCCTAAGTCTCGAGTGCTCAGCATCTCTCAGTTAGGATTCTTGTGCAAGAGTGAAAAAATTGCTTGGACAATTCCAAGCAATCGCCACTGCGATTCTCTGTAAGAAGTTGACGTGCTCTTCTGAAGTAAAGGCACGGGTTGTAAGCTACTATTTCACAAATAGTAGATTTAATCCTGAGCTAGAGTTCTCAGGCCTGGACTAGTCCTCCACGAGGGAAACCAGGTTAAAATTGCTGTGTTTGCGTATGCTCTCTTGTCTTTCATTTACATTCCGTATTTTACTCTGATTATTCATTGTTCGTGAAAGAGTAATTTTTTAATTGGTCATTATATATATACTCTATTCACCCCCCCTCTAGAGTTGCCAAACTGTTCTTCAATTACCAATGAAGACCTATATGGCAACGTCCGTATGGTTAAACACCAGTGACCATGTAGTCAGGATACATGCTAATGAATGTCTTATGCAGGCAGAGTAAGTATATCTGCTAACCTGTATTTGATGCATGTATGAGAGAGTCGGCTATCGGTAAGAAATCACTTAAATGTGATAATTTAATATATGTGTTGGTTTAACTTGCGTGCTTACGTTCCAAATAAGTAAATGATGCTATATGTAGCCTTTCAGTATGAGATCCTGCTCAACATGTTAAATTCAGTATGCTAGGAAGATGTCATGCTATAATCATTGCTCAAACATAACATACATGCTAAGTGATGCTTGAAGTGAGAACTGTCATAATATGTTTAAGATGTTAATGTTAACGATGCCTCAATGATGCCTTTTCTTGATAACCCTTAGTATGCCTCAATGATGCCTTTGCATGGTAACACCAAGAATGCTATAATGATATGTCCATATGAATGCTTCTAATAATATGTTTACATGCTTCACTCTAATTATTGCCCATGAACTGTAAACTAATGCTAGGCCCCAAGTAGAAAGATCATTCTAATAAATGCTTGCTTAAATGATCACTTTAATGTTGGTTTATACGAGTGGGTTGGATTCTGCTTGCCAGTACATAGATGATGTGCTGACCCACATTTTGTGGGCAGGTGCTCGTGCTTGAGATGTTCTACACACAAAGATTGGGCTTGATTGGTCCCGCGGCATCGAAGATTTGTTGGACATACAGAAGCTCACCTTGTTCAAGATGATGTCTTCTGTTTATAAATGGCATAATGTATGGAGCATTGTAATCAGTTGTACCAGTGAGTTGTAAGCCAAGTTGCTATATCGAGTTGTAATCCAATGTATCCAAGTATCAAATGTAAGCTGTATAGCATTGTTCAGTTGGCTTTCGATGTAAAGTGAGATTTGTTGTAAGCATTGTACTTCAATACAAGTCTTGTACTCCTCTTCAATTATCAATAAAGAAAATAAAGTTCTATATATCTCTGTGTGACTTCAAGTTATCCTTTTATCTTCGTTGCTATAAAGAAGATATATTTCTATTCAATCAGAAAGATTGTCTTCATTAAATTCAATTTGTCTGCTTCTGCCGCTGCGATGTATTCCTATTTGAAGATTATCGATTATGCACCATCTTTGCCTTGTACAAGTACAATATCAGACTTGTACGACATCACGTCCAAGCGAGGACGATCGATTCCAAGGGATAATTTTGTGATTAAATGACTCTATGAATCGGGGCATGACATCTCTAGCGTTTTCTATGTTCCCGGACTCAAGCACAATCTTCTGAGTGTTGGTCAGCTTCTATTGAAGGGATTCCAACTTTATTTAATGAAGATCTGTATGAGATAAAAGACAAGAATGGTGCTCTTATCACGAAGGTAAAGATGACACTAAGCAAGATGTTTCCTTTGAAGCTCCATTCTCAAATTGACTCATGCATGCATACTATCCAAGACAACTCGTGGCTATGGCATTTTAGATTTGGATATCTGAGTTTCAAAACTCTTTCACTCATGGCTAGCAAAAATATTATTGAAGGCATGCCGAAGGTTGATATTCAAGAGAAAATATGTGAAGGATGTGTACTTGGCAAGCATCACAGAAATTCTTTTCCAATTGGAAAATCTTGGAGAGAATCACAACCACTTGAGCTTATATATTCAAATCTTTGTGGTCCAATGCAAACTACTTCAATTGGGGATAATCGTTATTTCCTTACCTTTATTGATGACTATAGTAGAAAGACATAGTTTTTCTTCCTTCAAGAAAAATCAGAAGTATATGGATATTTCAAAAACTTTAAGGCGTTGGTGGAAAAGGAAAGTCGCTTCCTATTGAAGACTTTGCGTACCGATCGCGGAGGTGAATATGTTGGACATGATTTTTAAACTTATTTGAAGGAAAATGAAATTCGCCATCAGCTTACTGCTCAATATACTCCTTAGCAGAATGGGATCGCAGAGAGGAAGAACAGAACAATTGTGGACTTAGCTCGAAGCATGTTGAAGGCAAAAGATATTCCTAATGACTCTGGGCTGAATCTGTTGCATGTGCTATCTATCTTTTGAACCGTGCATCATCTAAAAGTTTGCAAGACAAGACTCCTCAAGAAGCTTGGAGTAGTCATAAGCCAAGTGTGGCTCATTTAAGAGTTTTTGGTAGCATTGCTTATTCTCATATTCCAGACGAGAGAAGGAAGAAGTTGGATGACAAATCTGAAAAATATATCTTTTTGGGATATAGCGAGCCTCCAAGGCGTACAAGCTATTTAATCCAGTTACAAAGAAACTTGTCATAAGTAGGGATGCCAAATTTGATGAAACAGCAACCTGGAATTGGAATGAAAGTGACACAAAAGGCAAAGTAGTCCATGTGGAAAAAGAAAAAGGAGAACAAATTCAACATGATGATGAGGTAAACACTCCACCTCTTTCTTCTCATTCCTCTCCATCTTTTCCATCTTCATTTTCTCCGTCTTCGAGTTCATATCCTCCTCCAAAGAAGACAAGAAGCATACAAGAGCTGTATGAAGCAACAAAAAATTTGGAAGAAGATCGATTTGGCTAATTTTTCTTATTTGTCGATGCTGATCCAATTACTTTTGAAGATGCTTCAAAAGAAGAGAAGTGGAAGTATGCTATGGATAATTGATTCTATTCAAAAAAATAAAACTTGGGAGCTTATGAGCCTTCCAAGTGGGAAAGAAGCTATTGATGTGAAGTGGGTGTACAAGACCAAGCTGAATTCTAAAGGTGAAGCTGAAAAACACAAGGCTCGTTTAGTTGTGAAAGGTTACAAACAAAAGTTTGGTATTGATTACCAAGATGTGTTTGCCCTTGTTGCTCGTCTTGAAACCATACAAATTATTTTAGCTCTATTGGCTCAAAGAGGATGGAAGGTTCATCAAATGGATGTCAAGTCGGCATTCTTGAAGAAGAAGTCTATGTGCACCAGCCACCTGGTTATGTAGTAGAGGGTGAAGAAGAGAAGGTATGTCATTTGAAGAAGGCACTATATGGGCTCAAGCAAGCTCCGAAAGCATGGTATAGTCGCATCGACAGCTATTTTTTGAAGAGTGGCTTCAAAAGATGCCCCTTTGAGCATACACTTTATATCAAAGAAGGCGATCAAGTCAAGCAAGAAGAAGATGGAATTTTTATTTCACAAAAGAAGTATGTCAATAATATTTTGAAGAAATTCCAAATGGAGGGCGCCATCCCACTTAGCACTCCAATGGAAGTTGGTTTGAAGTTATGCAAATATGAAAATGAAGAAGATGCTGATGCAATTCTCTATCGTAGTCATGTAGGTAGTCTTATGTACTTGATTGCAACAAGACCGGATCTTATGTTCGTTGTGAGCATGCTTAGTCGATTCATGGAATCACCAAAAAGGAGCCATTGGGATGCATGACAAAGGGTACTAAGGTATCTTTGTGGAACCATCAATGAAGGCATACATTACAAAAGTGTTGAAGATTCAAGGTTGATTGGCTATTGTGATAGTGACTAGGGAGGAAGTGTTGATGATTCTATAAGTACTTCTGGCTATGTTTTTTTTTATATTGGTTTGGGTGCAGTCTCATGGGCGTCCAAGAAACAAAAAGTAGTTGCTCTTTCGACAGCTGAAGCAGAATATATTGCTTTGGCATTAGCATCTTGTCAATCATTATGGATTAGATGGATCTTGGGTGAGCTCAAACATGAACAAATTGAAGGCACAACACTGTTTTGTGATAATTCTTCAGCCATTTCTCTTACCAAGTGTCAAATCCCTATTTTTAAAATAGGTATCTGACTGTATTTTATATTTTTGGAAAATTTAAATTTGGGTATTGTTAAAATTTTATTGATATTTTCTTGAGGGTGAATTTTATTCACATTATTATTCTTGCCACTATTGTTATTACCATTTTATTATCATTATTATTACTATTATTATTATTATTCCCATTACCTAACCCTACCCCTCACTTTCCCTCACCCATCCCATCACTTTCCCTCTCTCTTAACTCTCTCTCTCTCTCTCTCTTTCATGTGCTGGAGAACCAGCCTCTCCTCCCCCATTTTTCTACCACTCTCTCTCTCCCGCTCAACTCTCTCTTCCTCACCCTCTCCCCACACTCTCTCCATCTCCCGGCCTCCCTCTCCTTTCCAACCTCCTCCCCGACCCGATCTCCGGCGACCAGCCCCATGGCCGCCCCCCCTTCTCCGCGGCCACCGCCATCAGCCTCCACCGCCACCATCACTGCTCCGACAACCACCATCATCGTTGCCATCTCCTCCACCACCCACCACCGCTGCCGCCCCCATCTCCACCGCACCCAACCCCTTCGCCTGGCCGCCGCCGCCACCACCAGCGCCACCATCATCGTCGCCGTCGTCGAATCCCTCTAGGCCGGCCTCCTCCGCCACCACTACCGTCGGCGTCTTCATCACCTCCGCCGCCACCTCCGCCGACGCCAGCGCCGCCATCTCCCCCGCCCCTTGGCGCAGCTGCTGCCGCCGTCGTCCTTTCTCCACCGCGGGGCCGACTCGATCTGGCCGAGCACCCCCTTGGTGAGCTTCTTCTCCCCTATCCCTCTGTTCCCCCTCCGTCGGTGGTCTGACGCGACCATGGCCTAGCTCCTCCGCACCCTCTCTCTCCCTCCCTTGGGCTGTGAGCTCCTCGGAGAGTGAGCCCCTCGATCGGCGCGCCTCGGGCAGCGTGCTGCCTTGAGCAGTGTACTGTCTTATACAGCGTGTCACCTCGGGCAGGTACCTCGGTTGGTGTGCTTCCTCGTTCCTCGTATTTTTAGGTCGTGTGCACCTCGGTGTACGTGTCGCCTTGTTTTGCGTGTACCTCGGTCTACGTGCTGCCTAGGGGAGCGGGACGCCTCGAGCCCCGCGCTGCCTCAGGCACCGTGCCATCTCGATTTGTGCACCGTCTCGATTTTCGTGTCTCGGCCTTTGTGCCTACCTCGTGACCCGTACCGCCTCGATTTACGTAAATGCACCGATTTGCGTGTCGTATCGATTTGCGTGTCACATTATATCTTATGTTGCCTCGGTTTGAGTGTATGCACCGATTTACGTGCCGCCTCGGTTGTGTGCCGTATTGGACTCTGTACCTTTTCGATTTGCGTGCACACATCGATTTGTGTGCCGCATCGATTTACGTGCTCCTTGGACCTTGGGTCGTCTCGATTTACGTACACGTTCATGTTTCTCATTCGTCTCGATATTCGTGTTCTCTCGATTCTCGTGCGCGTCTCGATATACGTGTGCATCTCGATTTACGTGTCCGTATCGATCCGCGTACCTCGGTTTCCGTGCCCGATCCCTGCACTGCTTGCGGGACCCACACGGTATAGCCTTCTGCCATCTCTTGTGATTATTCTATTATTTTATTATTTAATTCTAATGATTGTTTATTGTGTGTTCTGAGGATCTCGATTGGCGTGCTAGCTTGGATCGCGACTGTCGAAGACTTGCTTACCTAGCCGAGCCCTCTAGACAAGTATCCCTTCCTCATCGACGGCTCTTGTCCTCTCTCCTGGATTTTATTTTATTTAATTAATTTGTACTTGTAAATTTTATAACCATGATTAGTGTAGCCTAGTAGTAGAACTGTGATGATGATAACTTAGGATAGCTTGGTCCGATACCGGAATAGACCGTATCGGACGACTCGGATGGGTCATCCACACCTCCGAGGACACGAGCATGACTCACTTGTACGGATTGTCCCCATGTGCCCCGTGTCCGACTCGCGATCGGGTAACGGCTCTGACTAACTTTATTTGTGGCGGTGATTGTGCTTGGGTTAGGGATTTATGGGCATGTGTTGTGGTGCGCCCTGCGAGGCGGTTATTTTATTATTATGCATGTTGGCTTGGCGCCAGTACGCATTGTAGCGCTGTTGGAGGCCGGGACTTAGTGGTCTCGGGTTCGATTGATTTTCCAGTACGCATCGTAGTGTTGCTGGAGGCCGAGACTTAGTGTTCTCGGCTATCGACTTGTTCCCAGTACGCATCATAGTGCTGCTGGTAGCTGAGACCTAGTGTTCTCAGTCTGCGATTCTGCGATTCTGCGGCAGGTTAGTAGATTTTAGCCCCAACTCGCTGGGAGCTCCTGTCCAGAATACAGAGGAGACTCTGCCGGATTCTTCCAAAATTCCTGATCGGGAATTTGGTTCGAAGGATTGGGCAGAACCATTCCTTTGGTTTGCTGGACTGGGCGCGTGCCTATTCACCTTGGTATAGCATACCTAATCCCATTACCTGCTAGGTAGACTCCATACTAGATTAGTCGCCTAGCTCCTGACCTGTCTTGTCCGTCGGATAGCATAAGGAGCGCGGTCCTACTCGGGAGACGGTCTGCAACCCTGGTCCTTGTTTGGTTTAAGGGTTGTGGGTCTGCTCCAGAGTGGTTGACGCAATCCTTGCCACTTTTCTGATGGTATTTAATTAATATATACTTGTCCTCTGACCCTTTTATTCTAGGAGTTGCCCTAGTCTAGCGAGATAGAGCTGACAGTTGTCCTAGGTATTGGGAGTTGTGACTTGGGGATATAACTGAGGATTGAGTATTATGGAGACTACGATCTCAGGATATTGACTTGGTGGATCTATGTGGATTCTTGGATTTTGGTGATTTCGAATATTTCGTGGAACGAGGAGAATATCGAGGGTATTATTATATAATTTTTACTCGACTTCCCAAACGCCCAAAACCTGGTACCTTTGTGTATTCCGGTAGTTGGGGAACCTGGTTTGATTGCTGTGTCTTGGTAGTTGAGGGGCTTGTTTTCTAGTGGCTTGTGATCATTGACTTGGAGGATTCTCGTGAGTCAGAGGGCCTAGCATTGTTAGGGGAATGAGCTTGGTATTGGTGGTTGTCTTTATTGACGTGATATTCACTCCATCATGGATGGGAGACCCTTGCTAGATTGATCTGGTGGATGGACCGACTTGATGATTTGAGTTGTAGGTTCCCATGTGTACTTGAGAGACTATTATAGTAGAGATTTTGATCTTGTAACTGACTTGATATCCATGTCACGATTTAGACATGTGACTTCTTGTGACTGATAGGTTTGACCTTGTTCCTGGTATTACACGATGACCTGGACCTGTCTTGATTCTTGATTAGTGGCTCGTAGAGGTGCACTCCTGACTAGCACTCTGGACTTGACAGTAAACCTGGCATGTATACTCTTGATTCTTGATAGTGGCCCGTGGTGGCGCACTCCTGACTAGTACTCTCGACATGACATGTTTACTCTTGATTGCTGTTGCGACAGCTAGTCCTGACTTGCTCAGCATGACCCCGTCTTGACACCGTGGTTGATTTCTCTTGATTGTGCTTGTATAAGCCACCAGTCCAGTCTTGTCTTGCATCATATCTAGGACATGGATCCCTGAGTACCACGGTCAGGGATCCATAATGAAACTGACTAGGCTAATAACTAGATTAATCATGTAGTTCATAGGGACTTCCCAGTGACCTGTTGCTTGTCTGACCCCGGCCCTATGTATCTATATATATACTAGGGGTTTGTTGCTATCCGTCGAGATGAGCGCATTCCCAGCCCTCCGTCGAGTGTGGCACTTCTTTAGGGCACATGTATCTTACTGCAGTGTGCCTGCTATATCTATCTTTTTCTTTTGCTGGGGCCATTCAGGTAGTAGCAAGCAGGAGCTGGACTTTGAAGTCTCATTGCATCTTGTTAGTAATTAGGCCTGTGATAACCCTAGTTAGCTAATAATAGCAAGCCGTAGGCATTGTGTGGCCGCTTGTCCTTCTGTGTTGTTTGGCTTGTTGCCTGCTAGCCCGCTGATATTGATTTCCAGCTGGCAATGCAGGTGTTAGTGGATGCTAGGGAGATTGTGATTGTGTTAGCTTCACTATACTTGTGGATTGTTATCGTGCATTGGTACCGCACGATCCCTTACCCTTATTTACTATTTTTAGATATTATTCTTGTCATATTTTATCCTGCTGGTTTTCTTCGCCCGTCCTTGAGCCTTCCTTTCTGGTACTTGCTGCGGTTGGCCTGACCAACCCTGGATTGTTCCCAGATTGTCTGAGACCGACCCGGTGGATCTTCCAGACTTGAGTTGGAGGGTGTGCTTCAGTTCCAGACATGCTAGGAACTGTGGGAAGGTATACTTGTCTACATTATTATCCTGTACTGTAGATTCCAGATTTTCATATAAGTATTTCCTGTTTTTCATATGATTATCTCTCTTGATATTGTCTCATTGTGATTTACCTGTGGATATGAGATCGGATTTAGACCATAGATTGATTGCATGCTAGGATACCCAACCAGACTGGACAGCCGTCATCACCGTATAGCGTATTCGTACCTTATACGGTGTAGCTGGCCGTGTACGTTCCCGTATTTCGGAACTGGAGCGTGACATGGTTTTAGTGGTGGCCCATGCAGGTCTCGTTTTGAGATTTTGTTGGGTATCACATGATTATTGATCTCAGTCCACTATTTTTTGGTATTTCCACTTATTACACTTGTCTTCGCTCCCTTGAACCTGTGAACTGGTCCTCATCTCTACTTGGACCTATATTGCTTGGCCATGTCTTATTCGTGTTATCTACCTCTGATCCTTGTTTGATGGATATGATCCTATAGTTGGTCATGGCGATCACCTTATTTGATGAGATGTTATCTCCATCATTTGGGATACATGATTATTTATCTTGGGTTCTGCACTCTCTACCGGTATTTTGTCTTGGTTGATTTCTTGTTATCCCTTTCGTGCGTTGACTTCGTGTTGACTTAGTATCATTATCGCCCTCTTCGAGCGTTGGCTGGATTGCTGCAGAATGAAGATTTCGTCTGGACTCTGAGATTGGATATTTTAGCATTTGTTGAGTATCCGAGGGATATTCTCGTATCGATTCGGCTTCCTTGATTCCGAACATTTCCGCACTCATGATTATCTATTTCAGATATTATTTTGATTATAGATATACTTTCTATACATTATATTTTGATGTGGATTCTTGGTTTGGAATATTTTCCTAGAAAAGCTATCTTGTGGTTATTGTTGAAGATATTTTTGGATGTGTGTTACGATTCACCTGGATTTTGGATTTTGATTGTTTTCTAGGACTCTCATTACATTGTTAGAGATTTTGTGATTTTAGTGATTTGGATATTTGGGTTATGGATTTGATTTGTTTTGGGTATTTGTCGAGAGTACCGGGTGGCCCTAGTACACCTTGACGGCGTGGTAACGAAAGTTGCAGCCGCTCGATTATAGTGTCATGGTGAATCTTTTGTAGCCATTCCGGATGGCGTGGCAAGGAATGATCATGACACATTTTTCGGATATTAGGAACTACGGTCATCGGTTCGAGACAGATATCCTGTATTTTACAATTTTATGCGAATTTTTATGCAGTTGGGATTTTACGTTTTTGGACATTGTTTTCGATATTTTGTACTTGTTTTGATTTATGGGGTTATTTCGTGTGTGCGAGAATTTGATTTTCGAAATTCTTTCGATGTTTTGGGTTACCTTGCGAGTTGATTTATTTAGCTAGACCTTGTTCCCTTTGATGTTCTTATATTGAGAATTTGTTCGTTTCTTATTGTATTACTTGATTTTTGTAAGGTGGGTAGAGTTTTCATGGCAGATATATATGTACTAATTTTGAAAACTCTATTTTGATAATTTTGAAATTTCGAGGACGAAATTTTTGTAAGGTGGGTAGGATGTCAAATCCCTATTTTTGAAATAGGTATCTGACTGTATTTTGTATTTTTGAAAAATTTAAATTTAGGTATTGTTAAAATTTTATTGATATTTTCTTGAGGGTGAATTTTATTCACATTATTATTCTTGCCACTATTGTTATTACCATTTTATTATCATTATTATTACTATTATTATTATTATTCCCATTACCTAACCCTACCCCTCACTTTCCCTCACCCATCCCATCACTTTCCCTCTCTCTTAACTCTCTCTCTCTCTCTCTTTCATGTGCTGGAGAACCAGCCTCTCCCCCCCCATTTTTCTACCACTCTCTCTCTCCCGCTCAACTCTCTCTCTTCCTCACCCTCTCCCCACACTCTCTCCATCTCCCGGCCTCCCTCTCCTTCCCAACCTCCTCCCCGACCCGATCTCCGACGACCAGCCCCATGGCCGCCCCCCTTCTCCGCGGCCACCGCCATCAGCCTCCACCGCCACCATCACTGCTCCAACAACCACCATCATCGTCGCCATCTCCTCCACCACCCACCACCGCTGCTGCCCCCATCTCCACCGCAGCCAACCCCTTTGCCTGGCCGCCGCCGCCACCACCAGCGCCACCATCATCGTCGCCGTCGTCGTCTCCCTCTCGGCCGGCCTCCTCCGCCACCACCACCGTCGGCGTCTTCATCACCTCCGCCGCCACCTCCGCCGACGCCAGCGCCGCCATCTCCCCCGCCCCTTGGCGCAGCTGCTGCCGCCGCCGTCCTTTCTCCACCGCGGGGCCGACTCGACCTGGCCGAGCACCCCCTTGGTGAGCTCCTTCTCCCCTATCCCTCTGTTCCCCCTTTGCCGGTGGTCTGACCCGACCATGGCCGAGCTCCTCCGCACCCTGTCTCCCTCTCCCTTGGGCTGTGAGCTCCTCGGGGAGTGAGCCCCTCGATCGGCATGCCTCGGGCAGCGTGCTGTCTTGAGCAGTACGCTGCCTTGTGTAGCGTGTCACCTCGGGCAGCGCACCTCGGTTGGTGCGCTTCCTCGTTCCTCGTGTTTTCAGGTCGTGTGCACCTCGGTGTACGTGTCGCCTCGTTTTGCGTGTACCTCGGTCTACGTGTTGCCTAGGGCAGCGGGACGCCTCGAGCCCCGTGCTGCCTCGGGCACCGTGCTATCTCGATTTGTGCACCGTCTCGATTTTCGTGTCTCGGCCTTTGTGCCTACCTCGTGACCCGTACCGCCTCGATTTACGTAAATGCACCGATTTACGTGTCGTATCGATTTGAGTGTCATATTATATCTTGTGTTGCCTCGGTTTGCGTGTACGCACCGATTTACGTGCCGCCTCGGTTGTGTGCCGCATTGGACTCTGCACCTTTTCGATTTGCGTGCATACATCGATTTGTGTACCGTATCGATTTACGTGCTCCTTGGACCTTGGGTCGTCTCGATTTACGTACACGTTCATGTTTCTCGTTCGTCTCGATATTCGTGTTCTCTCGATTCTCGTGTGCGTCTCGATATACGTGTGCGTCTCGGTTTACGTGTTCGTATCGATCCGCGTACCTCGGTTTCCGTGCCTGATCCCTGTACTGCTTGTAGGACCCACACGGTATAGCCTTCTGCCATCTCTTGTGATTATTCTATTATTTTATTATTTAATTCTAATGATTGTTTATTGTGTGTTCTGAGGATCTCGATTGGCGTGCTAGCTTGGATCGCGACTGCCGAAGACTTGCTTACCTAGCCGAGCCCTCTAGGCAAGTATCCCTTGCTCATCGACGGCTCTTGTCCTCTCTCCTGGATTTTATTTCATTTAATTAATTTGTACTTGTAAATTTTATAACCATGATTAGTGTAGCCTAGTAGTAGAACTGTGATGATGATAACTTAGGATAGCTTGGTACGATACCGGGATAGACCGTATCGGACGACTCGGATGGGTCATCCACACCTCCGAGGACACGAGCACGACTCACTTGTACGGATTGTCCCCATGTGCCCCGTGTCCGACTCGCGATCGGGTAACGGCTCTGGCTAACTTTATTTGTGGCGGTGATTGTGCTTGGGTTAGGGATTTATGGGCATGTGTTGTGGTATGCCCTGCGAGGCGGTTATTTTATTATTATGCATGTTGGCTTGGCGCCCAGTACGCATTGTAGCGCTGCTGGAGGCCGGGACTTAGTGGTCTCGGGTTCGATTGATTTTCCAGTACGCATCGTAGTGCTGCTGGAGACCGAGACTTAGTGTTCTCGGCTATCGACTTGTTCCCAGTACGCATCATAGTGCTGCTGGTAGCTGAGACCTAGTGTTCTCAGTCTGCGATTCTGCGATTCTGCGGCGGGTTGCGCCGAGTGGATTTTAGCCCCAACTCGCTGGGAGCTCCTGTCCAGAATACAGAGGAGACTCTGCCGGATTCTTCCAAAATTCCTGATCGGGAATTTGGTTTGAAGGATTGGGCAGAAACATTCCTTTGGTTTGCTGGACTGGGCTCGTGCCTGTTCACCTTGGTATAGCATACCTGATCCCATTACCTGCTAGGTAGACTCCATACTAGATTAGTCGCCTAGCTCCTGACCTGTCTTGTCCGTCGGATAGCGTAAGAAGCGCGGTCCTACTCGGGAGATGGTCTGCAACCCTGGTCCTTATTTGGTTTAAGGGTTGTGGGTCTGCTCCAGAGTGGTTGACGCAATCCTTGCCACTTTTTTGATGGTATTTAATTAATATATACTTGTCCTCTGACCCTTTTATTCTAGGAGTTGTCCTAGTCTAGCGAGATAGAGCTGACAGTTGTCCTAGGTATTGGGAGTTGTGACTTGTGGATATAACTGAGGATTGAGTATTATGGAGAGTACGATCTCGGGATATTGACTTGGTGGATCTATGTGGATTCTTAGATTTTGGTGATTTCGAATATTTCGTGGAACGAGGAGAATATCGAGGGTATTATTATATAATTTTTACTCGACTTTCCAAACGCCCCAAAACCTGGTACCTTTGTGTATTCCGGTAGTTGGGAAACCTGGTTTGATTGATGTGTCTTGGTAGTTGAGGGGCTTGTTTTCTAGTGGCTTGTGATCATTGACTTGGAGGATTCTCGTGAGTCAGAGGGCCTAGCATTGTTAGGGGAATGAGCTTGGTATTGGTGGTTGTCTTTATTGACGTGATATTCACTCCATCATGGATGGGAGACCCTTGCTAGATTGATCTGGTGGATGGACCGACTTGATGATTTGAGTTGTAGGTTCCCATGTGTACTTGAGAGACTATTATAGTGGAGATTTTGATCTTGTAACTGACTTGATATCCATGTCACGATTTGGACATGTGACTTCTTGTGACTGATAGGTTTGACCTTGTTCCTGGTATTACACGATGACCTGGACCTGTCTTGATTCTTGATTAGTAGCCCGTAGAGGTGCACTCCTGACTAGCACTCTGGACTTGACAGTAAACCTGGCATATATACTCTTGATTCTTGATAGTGGCCCGTGGTGGCGCACTCCTGACTAGTACTCTCGACATGACATGTTTACTCTTGATTGCTGTTGCGACAGCTAGTCCTGACTTGCTCAGCATGACCCCGTTTTGACACCGTGGTTGATTTCTCTTGATTGTGCTTGTATAAGCCACCAGTCCAGTCTTGTCTTGCATCATGTCTAGGACATGGATCCCTGAGTACCACGGTCAGGGATCCATAATGAAACTGACTAGGCTAATAACTAGATTAATCATGTAGTTCATGGGGACTTCCCAGTGACCTGTTGCTTGTCTGACCCCGGCCCTATGTATCTATATATATACTAGGGGTTTGTTGCTATTCGTCGAGATGAGCGCATTCCCAGTCCTCCGTCGAGTGTGGCACTTCTTTAGGGCACATGTATCTTACTGCAGTGTGCCTGCTATATCTATCTTTTTCTTTTGCTGGGGCCATTCAGGTAGTAGCAAGCAGGAGCTGGACTTTGAAGTCTCATTGCATCTTGTTAGTAATTAGGCCTGTGATAACCCTAGTTAGCTAATAATAGCAAGCCGTAGGCATTGTGTGGCCGCTTGTCCTTCTGTGTTGTTTGGCTTGTTGCCTGCTAGCCCGCTGATATTGATTTCCAGCTGGCAATACAGGTGTTAGTGGATGCTAGGGAGATTGTGATTGTGTTAGCTTCACTATACTTGTGGATTGTTATCGTGCGTTGGTACCGCACGATCCCTTACCCTTATTTACTGTTTTTAGATGTTATTCTTGTCATATTTTATCCTGCTGGTTTTCTTCGCCCGTCCTTGAGCCTTCCTTTCTGGTACTTGCTGCGGTTGGCCTGACCAACCCTGGATTGTTTCCAGATTGTCTGAGACCGACCCGGTGGATCTTCCAGACTTGACTTGGAGGGTGTGCTTCAGTTCCAGACATGCTAGGAACTGTGGGAAGGTATACTTGTCTACATTATTATCCTGTACTGTAGATTCCAGATTTTCATATGAGTATTTCCTGTTTTTCATATGATTATCTCTCTTGATATTGTCTCATTGTGATTTACTTGTGGATATGAGATCGGATTTAGGCCATAGATTGATTGCATGCTAGGATACCCAACCAGACTGGACAGCCGTCATCATCGTATAGTGTATTCGTACCTTATACGGTGTAGCTGGCCGTGTACGTCCCCGTATTTCGGAACTGGGGCGTGACACCAAGAATCATGTTTTCTATGGAAAAAGTAAACACATTAGAATCAAGTGCCATTTCATTCGTGATCTTGTTAAAGATGGTGAGATTCATGTCAGACATTACAGAACAAAAGATCAAGTTGCTGATATATTTACAAAAGCCTTGAAGTATGACATTTTCAAGAAGATGAAAGAAGAACTAGGCATGGTGAAGATCTAGCTTAACGAAGGCTGTTGGAAATATAAGCTAGAGAGTTACAAGTTTTAATTAAAGAGAAGAAACATCCTATGTTATATGTCATGTTCATATGCATGACAAGTTTCATTTCAGTTTTCTCATTTTCTACTTAACTTATATCTTTAATAAACATGTAACTTATACAAATACATATGCTATATAAGAGCATCATCTTGTACACTTTATCATCAAGCAAAGATCAATAAACATTTTTCACTTCATAATATTTTGAGCCTCCTCTTCTAGTGTTTTAGAAACAAGAGAACGCATCCCTCTTGTGCTTTTCCATCTCTTGAAGAAGTTTATCTCCATCAACCCCAACTGGTAATATTGGTTTTTCCAACAACCAATGCGCACAAGTGTGCACTAGAAATTGGTTATATCGATTCTCAGATTGCAATTTTCATTCTAGTGAATCTTGTGTACAGATCATATTTTATAAGTTGTTTTTGGGCAAAGATTGCTCCCGACTTTGTGAATATTTTAGGAGAGAATATATTAAGGTTTCTTCTGGCCCTAATTTGGTAAAGAAGTGGTAAGGCAAAACTATGATGAATAGAGAGGAAGAAGGAATGGTTCTCGTTGATGATCTCGTAAGAAAGTTTTACGATCATGTAAGACTTGTGTGAATTCTTGTAAGGTTCCCTCAATTATTCAATAAAAATATTCTTCCGTTGTCCCGTGGATATAAGCCAAATCTATTAGCTAAACCACGTTAGATTTGTGTGCTCTTGTGTTTGTTTATCTTGGTTTACTCATCTTATATAGGTAACTCTCAATTCCGCGTTTAGAATTGGTATAAAAGCTTCATGGAACCAAATGTTCTTTAGTTTTTTTTATGTAGGTATTAAATGATATGTGATGACAGTGGTCCGATCCTTATCTTCTTAAATCGTGATCATGAAGTTTTTAGTTCATAAAGATATGAGGGATAGTTCTCTACTTCATATTTAAGGATGACTTATAACAAAGTCAATAGAACCAATTTCGAGTTGGAGAATGGTAAAGTGAACTTCTATGATGTGGTAGAAAAGAGTTAAAGCAATTTACGCTAAAGAGGGATTGTATAGGATCATTGCAAGCAAGGATAAAAATATGGGACGATATAGATCAGAAAGCACATTGTAGGTTAGAGATTTGTCTGGTTGGAGTTTTAGTTATCTTAGTTTATTAAATTCATTTTATCGAATTTGTTCCTGAGATACTTCTAAGTTGTAGTTGATCTTTAGTTTTATTTATTATTTGAGACTTTTATGTATATATTCTCCTATTATCTTGTAACCTAGATTCTATGGATGTGATATCGTGGATTCGTATTTGTGATGATATATAGTATAGACAACATACTAGTGATAATTGTTGGCCCAATGATTGTATCATATTTTTGAATATGGTTAATATGTTAAGTTTAGCATTTCTTTATCACTAATCTTCATACAATCGCTATAGCATTTCTACTTATACTTATATCTTTGGTGATATGTGCCCATTGGTTTACATCTTAGTGATATGAGCTTATCTATCTTAAATTTAATTGGGTTGCCAAAATCAAAACTATGTTTTTGATTGTGGTCATTCAATTAAGTTTAATCATTATGATATCACTAACATTTATGCCATCACCTTAGCACTTATACTTAAACTTTGCATAGTCCTAATGTGCATTAAACTTATCATACTTGCTACTATGTATATTGCTTTGTTCGTCTAACATGTACATGCAGAAAAGCAATAAGCAAGATCAATATCGACATATGCAATGAAGAAATCATGGTGGGCCAAAGACGACGGATCCCACAAGATTTCTCTGAACCACCCGACGACATCTCTGGAGCCACGCACTCGGGGGTTCCGCTGCTCGGTCAGCGGACGGGGGTCGAGGGGGCAGCACCCCTCGTCGGGGGTTCGGGGGCGAAGCCCCCGAAAGGTATTCAGTTTTCACAAACTGGATATCTTTGGACAGCTGCCGCCAAGGGAAAAAGCCAGCACCTATCAAAGGAAGAAGCCAAGTTATGCCATCATCATTTCATGACTCTGAAGAAGCCTGCACCTGCCTAAGTATATCTGGAGTCTGTAATGAGTCTTAGGAATTATTGTAAACACAAGAAATGGATGGCAAAATCGAAAGCTAGGGCAGAAATAAGCCCAGGATCATTTTTGGTGGAAAAATGGCATACCGACGGTATACCGACGTATACCGACGGTATACCGGTTTTTGTTCACAGAAAGTTTCTGTTTACAAAACCGGCATACCGCCGGCATACCGGTCCATACCGACGGTATACCGCTTCTGAAACGTTGAAATTCCAACGGTCGGATTTCCAGCCATTAATGATCCCAACGGCTATATTTCTAGCCGTTGTAATCCCAGACCGGTATACCGGCGGTATGCCGGATCATACCGGCGGTATGCCGGTCCGCGGACTGAAAAGTTGCCTTGAGCTCTTTTTAATGCTTTGGTTATAAATAGCCTTGAACCCCTTCATTCAAGGATGATGCTTTGAGCCTAAAAATTTCCAAACCACCAAAGCTTATCCACATACAACTCTACAAAGCCTTCATTTGCCATCTACAAATTGTGTTAGAGTTATTGAGTTGAAAAGTGAGATCTTCATCCTATTGTATAAGGAGATCAAAACCTATTGTGAAAGGTTGAAGTTGGAGAGTCTTCGTATCCAAACTCTCGATTGAAGTTGGGGAGTCTTCGTATCCAAACTCTCGGTTGAAGTCGGAGAGCCCTTCGGATTAAAGCTCTTGTGTAAGAAGTTGGCGAGTTCTTCGGATCCAAACTCGTGTGTAACTATTTTCTCAAATAGTGGATTAAAGCCGGAGAGAGTTCCGGGACTGGACTGCCTCTTAGGAGGATACCAGGATACATCGGGTGTCGGTATTGTGTTTGCTTCTTCTCTTGTACTTATATTTTTAAATTGCCAATTAGCTTGTGCTAAGTGCTTGATTAGTTAGCTTGACCCTATTCACCCCCCTCTAGGGTTCCTACAATAATATCACGACGTAGGCACAAGACGTATCCATGTACATGTACCTGAGTATTTGGGAGCATGGCGTGACAATTAAAGAGATCATGATGTCCACATAAGGCACCGGTCAGATATGATTTCGAACATATGATTTTGTTTTGAGTAGACATGCCACGAAGTCTTATAATTATCTATCTAGTCCTACAATACGTAGAACACGAGGCTGGCTGTGCATATGGAGTACACTAGCACCTCAAAATGCTGTCACATCTGTACACTAGACTTAAGGGTTAAACTAACAAGATATGAAGTTATCCTATTGGCCTACTTTCATAACCCATATTTCAATCCGCAACATTAGTAAAATGTCCTAACGAGTCCCAAACACAACATCAATAAATAATACAAACTAGTATTTCATAAACCCAAAATACTATGAAAAGAAAATGAAATGTCCAATGGCCACAAATCTAGCTATAGTCTAGAAAGTATAAACTATGATGTCTTAATAGACAAGGAACATGCTCCCCAAATAAAGGGCTAACGTCCTACTGAAATGCGATAAAGAAGTGATAAGATGTAATGAGGGGACAAGCAATGGAAACCAACTCATGTTGCTCCAAGGCCGCAACTCTTCTTGTGCGTGCCATCGAGAAGTGATGGAAGATCTTCGAACTCTGCTACAAAATTTATATGCAAAACCAAAAAAGGATAACCCCCTAATAACAAAGTACCACGAAGGAGCTCTAATGGAGTCTACAACCACAAAGCACAAACCAAAAGGTGATTATTACTAATCATTATTCCTTAGATCTTTTAAGGCTTTCATCCCCAAGCCGTGGACACTTGGTGGATCCCCTATATGTCGCTCAAGGGTGGAATGCAAGACCATTAGTTTAATCTCCTCTCGAACAATGACAATTGTTCAAGATACAAACAACCACACATATCTACTATTATGACTAGACCTAATCCACGACATAATATAGTGTTCAGAGAAAGAGCACGACATGCTTGAATATACTCATACAAGCATGTCAAGGAAAAAAAAAAACATAAGTTTGTCACTGGGCCATCAATTTGCTCTATTAGTTAGACGTCTTTGAATCAATTCTACTACACAAACTCAAATAGGAACTCACAATAGAAATTTGCAATCACGTTATGACATGTGTATAATTTTTTCTATTTAGGTCTTTGACTTTTTTTGTTTAGACCCTTTAAAAAAAAAAATCAAAGGACGAGATGCATGTAATCCAACGGCTATTGATTGTCAAGTTTTAAAGTGAACTTAAAGTGAGCCGCAAGAGGGGAACTCACTTTCTTCGACCCGTCCATCCCGAAACGCTGAAGTACCCGGTGAATGTACTTCGTTTGGAACAAGTGTAGCAGCTTGGACTCTCTCTCTCGGCTGATCTCCATCCCAAGAATAGTCTTCGCTGCGCCCAAATTCTTCATAGAGAAGGCCGCGCCCAGTTGGCGCTTCAACTCCGCTATCCTAGTGGCATTCCGTCCCACTAATAGCATATCATCAACATAGAGCAACAAAATAATGAAATCATTATCGGCAAAATACCTCACAAATGCACAATGGTCCGACGTCGTCCGTGCATAACCATGCTCCCCCATAAACGACTCGAACTTTCTGTACCACTGCCTCGAAGCCTGCTTCAGACCATACAAGCTCTTCCTCAACCGGCAGACCAAATGTGACTTGCCCTTCTCACAGAATCCCTCTGGCTGCTCCATGTACAACTCCTCCTCAAGATCACCGTGGAGGAATGCCGTCTTCACGTCCATCTGCTCGACCTCCAAGTCGAGACTGGCTGCTAATGCTAGCACCACCCGAATAGACGAATGCTTGACGACAGGCGAAAAGATCTCATCATAATCCACGCCTTTCCGCTGACCGTAGCCTTTAACTACCAGCCTCGCTTTGTATCGAGGGCGAGTAGCATCATCCGTCTGCTTCACTCTAAACACCCATCGATTCTTCAAAGCCTTCTTGTCCTTTGGCAACCGTACCAGATCATAAGTAGAATTGGTGTGCAAAGAACTCATCTCCTCCTGCATAGCCTCCATCCACTCCTGCCTGTGTTCGTCTTCCATAGCCTCTACAAAACTTTCGGGCTCTCTCCCGTCAGTCAATAGCACATACTCATCTGGTGAGTATCTCGTAGATGGTCGACGATCCCTGTCACTCCTTCTCAAAGGAACCACTGGTGCTGGCTGTATACCGACAGCCTCCTCCCCTTCAGGAACTGCCTCCCCGGCATGCTCATCCTCCTGAGGGACACCCTGACCACCATCAGCAGGCTGATGAACAAGGTTGGGAGCTACTCCATGTACTGGCTCCCCCATAACTGGATCCTCTGCGATGTCCTCTGGAAACTGCTCGAAGCGAAATGACTCTAACTCAGGCAATTCCTCAGCCTCAGAAGGCATCTCGGAATCCTGAGTGTTGGTCATGGTCTGATCCTCGACGAACACCACATCCCTGCTTCTGTAGAGCTTACCTTCCACTTGGTCGTAGAGTCTATAGCCAAACTCATCCCGACCGTAGCCGACAAAGACGTATTGCCTCGTCTTCGGCTCAAGTTTGGTCCTCTCATCCTTCGGTACATGTACGAAGGCCTTACAACCAAACGCCCGCAGGTGATTGTATGACGGCTCTTTGCCGTACCATACTTTGTCAGGCACATCACCCTGCAAAGGAGCACTAGGAGACAAATTAATAACATAAGCAGCTGTGAGAAGAGCCTCATCCCAGTAACTGCCCGGTAAGTTTGCTTCTGACAGCAAACACCGCACCCTCTCCATCAGTGTCCTGTTCATGCGCTCCGCTACACCATTGAGTTGAGGTGTCTTTGGCGGAGTCTTCTGGTGTCGTATCTCCTGCTCTCTGCAATACGCATCAAAGGGACCGATGTATTTGCCGCCATTGTCGGACCGAACACATAACAACTTCTTGCCCGTCTCCCTTTCAACAGAGGCCTGAAACTCCTTGAAAGTAGGCAGCACCTGATCCTTGGTCTTTAAGGCATAGACCCAAACCTTCCTGGAACAGTCATCAATAAAAGTTACAAAGTAAGAAGTACCACCAAGAGATTTTACCTTCATAGGACCGCAGACATCCGAGTGAATCAACTCGAGCAACGCCTGCTTCCTCGAACTTGGGTGACTTTGGAAAGACACCCTATTTTGCTTCCCAGCTAAACAGTGCGTGCACTTCTCCAACTTTGTAGACTTGAGCCCCGGAATTACCTTCCTGTTCACCAAGTAGCTCATCCCCTTCTCGCTGATATGGCCGAGCCGCCTGTGCCACAACTCGGTAGACGCATCACTGACTGCGTTCACCTCCTGTGTCCTCTGTGCGCTCCCCTCCATATAATAGAGACCGGACTTCTTGCTTCCTCTGGCAATCACCAACGAACCTCTGGAAAGCTTCCACTGACTGTTCCCGAAGAGACGGAAGAATCCCTCGTCATCAAACCTTCCAACCGACACCAGGTTGAAACGGATATCAGGGACATGACGAACATCCTTGAGAACAAGAACCGCACCCGTCTTCGTTCTCAAATGCACATCTCCAACGGCAACCGCCTTCGACACATCTCCGTTGCCCATCTTCAACACGCCACAGTCGCCTGTCGTGTAAGTGGCAAACGGTGCCCTGTCGTGAGATACATGTGCTGAAGCCCCTGAGTCCACCAGCCAAGAATTGTCATCGCAGGCGAGGTTAGTAATGACCTCATCACCTACGATGATCACATCGCCTCCATGCATCGAGGCAGTCGCTGTAGTGTTCTCTTCTTGCTTCCCCTTGTCGCCCTTCTTCTCTCTCTTCCAAGCGAAACAATTCCGCTTGATATGGCCCTTCTTACCACAATGGTAACACTCTGAGTCCTCGTAACGACCCTTGGACTTCCCTCTGCTCTTGTCTCTGCCACCACCTGGACCCCTGCTTTTGCCCCTTCCGCGGCTCTCTGAAACAAGTGCCTCTGAGTGGTGGGATGTGGATGAAGTGCCCTGAGAACGTCTCCGCATCTCTTCATTCAACACCCCGCTCTTGGCAAACTCCAGACTGACCACGTCCTCTGGAGCAGAAGCGATCATAAATACTCGTACGATCTCCCACGAGTCTGGCAATGTACACAGCAGCCATAGTCCCTGAACTTCGTCGTCGAACTTGACTCCCATAGAAGATAGCTGGTCAACCACGCCCTGGAACTCACTCAAGTGATCCGAAATAGACGCCCCATCCTTGTATCGCAGACCCATCATCGTTCGGATCAGGAACAATTTGTTTACCCCGGTCTTCTTCGTATACAAGGATTCCAGCTTATCCCACAAGGTCTTCGCGTGCTCAATATTGGCAACGTGGTTGTACACGTTCTCATCAACAAACTGCCGTATGTACCCACACACTTGTATGTGCTCGAATGTCCAGTCCTCCTCGGATTTATCACTGGGCTTCTCGGATGCAAACACGGGTAGATGCAGCTTCTTGACAAACAGCAAATCCTTCATCTTGCTCCGCCAATAATGATAGTTTGTGCCATTAAGATTCACCATGCGCACCGGCTTCGCGTCCATCTCTCCTCTCTGGTTTCTATCAACTCCTGACACCCTTCTGAATTCCAGAACCTGGCTCTGATACCACTATGTTGGGAAAGAAACGCGAAAACCTTTCCCCAAACCGGAGAGTACTTGCGAGAGGACCGAGCAATACAACGCACGAACCCAAAAACAACCACACAAAACAATCCACGCAGACACAGAGAATTTTTGACGTGGAAAACCCTTGCGGAAAAAAATCACGGGACGATCGGAGTCCAACCCTGAGAAGCCTCCACTAATGGAATAGAAGAATTACACCCTCTACAAACTCCTCCCGATCCAAATCGGATTCCCACAACACTCAGAAATAAGAACAATGATTACAAGGCTACGAAGAGCGAGAACGACGAGTAGAGATTACCCGAACACTATCTCCTTCGAATAGCGACCTTCAATCCTCCGTCTTCTTCTCCGAAGTTGCAATGGCACTCTTGCCTCCTTCCTCTCTCCAAGTTGTGTTACGTTGCGTTATGGCGTAATGAATTAGGATTGAAAAATCCCAATTTAACTCCCCAATCCCGCAACCAACCTGGACCGTTGGATTAGATCCAATGGTGAAAACTCATCCGAAATCCCGCTTCAGCCCCCGACGACACAGAGTTCGGCCAGAACTCTGTGTCGGACAAACAGCACTGGACGGCCAACTTCTGGAAGAGCCAGACAGAGTTCGGCCAGAACTCGGCCTGGGACCGAGTTCGGCCCGAACTCGGCTGCCTCATTCCAGAACCTCCCTCCGGGTCTTCAACAACAGCAGCGACTCCGCGTCGCCTACTTCCCGAGCTTCTTCGACACACGAACGGCGCTCGTCGCACTCCGGGATCTTCTCCACATAGGTTGGGAACCCCACCCACTCCAACAATTATTACTAATCATTATTCCTTAGATCTTTTAAGGCTTTCATCCCCAAGCCGTGGACACTTGGTGGATCCCCTATATGTCGCTCAAGGGTGGAATGCAAGACCATTAGTTTAATCTCCTCTCGAACGATGACAATTGTTCAAGATACAAACAACCACACATATCTACTATTATGACTAGACCTAATCCACGACATAATATAGTGTTCAGAGAAAGAGCACGACATGCTTGAATATACTCATACAAGCATGTCAAGAAAAAAAAACATAAGTTTGTCACTGGGCCATCAATTTGCTCTATTAGTTAGACGTCTTTGAATCAATTCGACTACACAAACTCAAATAGGAACTCACAATAGAAATTTGCAATCACGTTATCACATGTGTATAATTTTTTCTATTTAGGCCTTTGACTTTTTTTGTTTAGACCCTTTAAAAAAAATCAAAGGATGAGATGCATGTAATCCAACGGCTATTGATTGTCAAGTTTTAAAAATTAAGAACTCATGAGTTCCTTTAGAATTTTTGTCTTTAAATAGGGCAAAATAGAGTAATTAAAACTAATTCTAATGCGGGGAATTCATTTCTCTCAATTGAACATCTAAGAAAAAGCTAAGCAAAGTCAACACTGATATTAAAATTTCATTACTAATTTCATATGAACACATGAAACATACATGTAGAATTTCAATTCCTTTGTACATTAATTGTAGGGGAAAAAAAAACAGTACTCTATTCCATTACTGACTACAGTAATGAGATTGCCATGCATGGGAAACATCTCACATCAGAATCAAAGTGCCACCTGTAGATTTCTCTTCATCAGAATTTCTTCTTAATTTCTATGTACTCCTGCCACTTTGATGGATGATGGGATGATCTAGAGTCAACCAAGTATAAACCAAGCAAAAGATGGTTCACTTTCCTTATTCTTGCAGCATGTCATGTGAATCAGTCACTGACTTGTGTCCAACCCTCTTGTGTCGGATCCTTTCATTATTCTCAGCCTCTTGCAGGAGGAGATGAACATCCTGCAAACACCATGAAAAAGGAATCCATAGTAAGCTAATTTGAAACAAAAGAATTAGGAGCTCAATTTTGTTCGTAACTCTAGAATTGTCGTGAGTGTTGAATGCAAAAATATTAATATTTTTAATATTAATTCGTCTAACCCTCTCTTACTACCATGTTAAAGAGTTGTGGTTCATTGACTTTTATTGAAACATACCCCCATGGAACATCTCCAACCAACATCAAATCCCCGTCTTTATCTTCATATGCGATTACGTAATCTGAACCATCGTTGCCTTCGAGTTCACCTGAAATCGATAAAGATGATCAAGATCCTATCATGATTCGAAAATTCATAATCATTGCGTACTAAGTGGCATCCAATTGCCTGTCACGAGTCTTCCGCTAATGCAGAATTTATGGGGGGCGGTCAAGATAAACAAAACCTTACCCCCAACATATATAGGGAGTGATCGAGATTGTTGCCACGATTCCTCTAGGATGCAAGCAAAAAACTTCACCGTCGTGCCTAGCGACGCACCCTATTATATAAATATACTCATTCATGTATGCTTAATTTATCTATACTACTATATAATGCCAAAAGTTTAGGCTTTAGTGTGAAAGTTTTTTTTTTTTCCCAAAAATACCCTTAATTATATTGATCTATACTACTGTATAATACCAAAAGTTAGGCTTTACCCTGAAAATTTTCTTTCCAAAAATACCCTTACTTATATTTACTAATTAAAAAGATTACTTAAAGTTAATATGGGTAACTAGGTAATTACGAGAGGTGTCTTTTGGTCTTTCTAAATAGTCTTACATGCATGTATAAAATAATATAATAATAGTAATATAATAATAAGTTTAGAATAATTAATATGGATGACTTTTAGTCTTCCTAATAATAATATACTACTATTATTTGCTCTTTTCAAGTAGCATAAAATACGTACAACGCACTTGCATATATACTAGTTCTTACCTAATGAGAAACACTTGAACATGTACTGCAGAGCCTCCCTAAGACCAGTATACCCCTTGTGCACATTTAGATCAATCTTTCTCAAGTATGGAGCTCCATCCATGCCAACCTTCACATAAATTCCACCTTCAACATCCTCTTTCTTCCTTCCATGGAAGCTGTTCTTACGATGATGATGTCGAACCGGTGGCCATCCGACAACTCGTACCCTGAAAAAAAAATATATATACACAACCATCGGTTAAAACCTCAAGTTCTGAGGCTAATACCTCGTTTGGTACACTGTAATGTAATCGTAATCAGAATGTAATCAAATGAAAAAAATATTAAAAAAAATAAATCATTTGACTACATTGCGATTACGATTACAGTACAGTGAACCAAATGGGGTCTAAATCTTATCAAGGTATTAGAGGGGAGGCATGCATACTTGGCCACTGGCCCAACTTCCCGATCACCAACGCTCGTTGCGTCTAGCGCCCGCTTGTAATTGACTCGTGTCGACGTTCTCTGTGGCGTTTCTTCGGCACCTGGCAGCCCAAGCCTTAGCTCGGTAGCCACGAGGATGTCAAGGACACTGTTGTAGCTCCCTGTGCCTTCCATTGAGCAGAAGATTAATTGCAGATGTTTGTATGTGTGTTTGTGTTGTTGAGGAGATGACTGTTGAGAAACTATGAGGGGGGTGGTTATGTATATATATGTATGTATATTAGCAACATTAAGACTTGACATACTTGATGGGGACAATGTATGTATATCTAAAGGGTTTCTTTCTCTAGGAAGTACTGGGTGGTGGGGGACATAGGCAAAGGCCGGTCTGCGAAGAACACCTACTATATTGGCAATGCCAGTCGATCCCGAGGCAGTTAGCATGTTCGATGAGTTCCTAATACTTTATTATTGGGTCTCTCAAGGTTTCTAAACTATAGTTAGAGCACTAGGCTTCAATTAAAAATAATCAATAATTAACCACTTTCAATATGAATTCCCTCATATCTCTCTCTCTCTCTCTCTCTCTCTCTCTCTCTCTCTCTCTCTCTCAATTAGGGATGGCAACTGGACGAGTAGGGGCCGGGACCATATCTCCTATTTCCGTCTCCGAGTAGTGTTTGAATCCCCATCCTCCTCGTCCCTGTTCTCCGTTGGGTTCAATTTTTTACCCCCATCTCCATTCCCGTAAAACAATGCACTCCCCGTCACCGTCTCCGTCCCCGTCCCCGCAACATTAACACTTTTAGGACCGGATTCTCGTCTTCGTCTCTCGGCCGGTTAACAATTTTTTTATGTACATTATAAAATTAAAAAATATTTTCATTCCCAAAAAAAAATTTCAATACCCCCATCCCCATTCCCTAAAACAATACTACTAAATAGATCATGAACCCATACCAACGGATTGCACATATGGATATGGGTATAAGTAATCGGGATCAGGAATTTACTGGGGCGGGAATTACTATACCCATACCCGTTACCGAATTCGACCGGAATTTTTTTTTAATCTCGAACCCCGTCCCTATCTCCGTTTTTAAATCCCCAAATCCGTTTTCTCCAGAGAAAAAAATTGGTCCCTTCGGGTTCGGGAGGACGTTGCCATCCCTACTCTCAATTAAATACGTTGTTTCTTGTTATTGTTGGTTAGTTAATCCTAGCTATCATCTAAGTTAGACAAATGGAATCATGTAAGGATCAATTATCAATATAATACTTCACTGGGAACTTCAAACTTTATATATAATATACTTATAGTTGCATTCACATGCTTATATGTAGTCTTCTATAAATTTCATTACTAATGAATTAAGGACAATATATAGTGATACGGGACACATGTCATATCTCAAATTAAATTGAAAAGAGAGTACAATATCTTTTCGACAGGTAAAGAATACCTGATGCAGAAATAACTTAATATCTTCTAACAAGTGAAAGATCATTCTTAATCATATACCTATTAAAATTAACCCATCATATATATACTAGTGGGTGCACTTCTTTTTCAGTCAAAAGAAGGTTGTGCTCTAAAACTTTATTTGTTAATTTTAGGCTAAATTATCCTACTGACACCCCAACTATAGCGGTTGAACCTTTTTGGCATATTAGCTTTTTACTGTTCAATTTTGACATCCCAAATTCATAAATTACTCTTTTGAAGCAAATTTCGTCCAAATTTAGTCGCAAATAAGGGTTCATCATGAACAAAACATTATTATTATTATTCATTTAATTACAAAAACTAACACATCACCCAACAACAAACACAATTATTAAGGACAAAAAAAAGACGAAAGGTACTTTAAAAGAGCAAATTATGAAGTTGGGATACCAAAATCGAACAGTGGAAAGTTGAGGTGTCAAAAATGTCCAAGCGCTATAGTTATGATGTCACTAGGATAATTTAGTCTTAATTTTATGGGAAGATTATAATATAGGTGAAACAAAGACAAAAATTTTCCATCAGATATATAGGTTATATATAGTACCATAAACAATGGCCACTGATTACCACCAACCTCTCGTAACCTGCAGGCAGAGGCGGACCCACATATACTGGGGGCTGGGCCCCAATGAAAAAAATAACTTTTTTAAAAAGTAGTAGTACCCTCAGATTTAGTTAGTTGAAGGGACTTGATGATCTATCTAGATTGCTAGTACAAATAAAGAAATATCTTGTACCCTTTAGTGTATCAGCTTTTGAAGTTAGTATTGATTTTGCCTATAGCAACAATAAGCATGGAAAGATGTTTCTCTACAATGAATATTGTGAAGAAGGATTTACGAAGCCGAATTTATGATCAGTTTTTAAATGATTGTCTTGTATACTTTATAGAAAAAAATGTTGTTTAGTAGTATTATAAATAACGTTGCAGTTAAACCCTTTCAAAGTATAAAAACTCGTAGAGAACAATTGTGAGATGTAATACTTTATTGTATGAAAATAGTACTATTTAATATAATATAATATTATTATATCGAAAAAATATTCTGGAACGTCGTCTCCGAACCTCTTATGATTGCGTCTCTAGTGAATTGTAATCCTAAATCTGCCACTGTCTGCAGGTTACACTGCTTGAAGAGATCCAATATTGAGAGTTCTCACTACTGTCAGATATAACATAATTAATGTTGAAGTAATTTGAAATGAAATTATAAAAGGCAAATGGCATGTGAATATATGCAACTAACCAACAATATAGTTCAAAATGCGCATCGACCTACAAAATCACATTAGATGATTCCATTTGCCTAATTTAGATGAGAGGTTTGACTAACCATGAACTAACTGGAAAGGTTAGTTGATTAAAAACGGGGGGAACTGAAAGTAGTTGATTACTTGTTTAAATATTGGATTGAAGACAATTGCTTAATTTACATTAAGGCATATTATAATGGCTATATAGCTCATTAATGAAGTATCAAGTATAATGATCGGAGATGCTTATTAAGGCATATTCCTATTGTCCCCCTCTCTGACTTTCCGAATATTCCAACCGAGAATTGGACTTTAGGGTGCAAAATGACGCTTTGTTTGCACACCAAAAGGAATTCCTGGCTCATGAGAATTGAGTTCACTGAATTTACTCGCTAAAGGAATTTCATGAGCATACAAATGGAGACGTCTATATGTCCCCCTCTGCATCCCAATAGAGGTCGGAATTGAGGGTGGCTCTCAAGGATCGGCCTACAATAAGCATTAAGGGGCAACCAAAACTACCTCGAGATAGAGCAATCCAATCCCGTGGGCCGGCCCTACATGGAGGTGGTGAGTGACCAACAAGGATTCCTTTACTCTTAGCATACTTGTGAAAAGTTATTTGTCATATGTGATTAGAGGATGTTACATTCACTAAACCCTTGCGCAAAGTATGATGACAATATAAAGGTGTTTCTATCATCAATCAATATTAAAAATTCGATCGAGATACATAAAATTATATTAGCTAGTTGGACTTGACACTGTGACCATGTTTATCAAGTCGGAATATGATTGAGAGGTCGACTGATTTGTAAGGTAACTTAATACACATTGGCTTACCAATTTCCAGATTCCAGATTCAGAATGTAGGAGCTTATTTTTGTCTAATAATAAGATTTAATTGGAGTCATATGATCAGAGTCGGATCCAGAAACTGAAACTGAGGTGGGATACAGCAGATTCGGGTATGCTAGAGATGGGCTAACCCATATAAAATTTAAAAAGAAAAAAAACAGAAGGAAAAAAGGGTATAAAAAAAAATCTTGGGATGGGTACAACAGATTCAGGTGGGCTAGAGATTTGCTAACCCATATAAAAAAAAACATAAGAAAAAAAAGGGTAAAACTTCCCACCCCAGCTATATGATGGATCCACCCCTGCACATGATGGTTCCATCCTAGCCACAAGAGCTATAGCTTGGGCCTGAAAATTTTAAATTCAGAATGTTAGAACTAATTTTGTAGAATAGTAAGGTTCAATTTGGAGTTCTATTTTCTATATTATAGATTTTATATTTATTTTTTACCACATTATTTTTTGACCTTTGCCACGTAAGCTCATTTTATATTGCTGGATCACTTTGTACTATTTTAAACACAAACCAATATTGACTTATGATTTTAGGATCCAAAGTTTAGTTTGGATCTGGAAAACCGGATAAATACCCTATCGGATCTATATCTGTATAGATTTCGATGGCCCAGTAAGAGTGTAGTACGGCCTACAGCCATTCCATGACATTGTAGAGCCCATTGGGTCATACATAATAGTGTCCAACAAAGTATTTGTGATCAAGTTTGATTTAAGAGGAACTAGATCAAATATCATTTGGGTCCAACATAAACAAATTAGACACAACACTATTGAGTGAACTTGCATGCAAATACTAGAAGGAATGGAGGGCCTAATTAATCTCCTAATAATTTTGATTTATCTTTTAGTAATTCAAGAATATTTTATATAGGCTACATTTTCCTCACGATATTCCAACTGTAGCGTTTGGACATTTTTTTGCACCTTAATTTTTTACTGTTCATTTTTGGCACCCCACAACTTTATAAATTGATTTTTTTGAATCATCTTTCGTCAGTTTTGAAGCACATCGAGACTATTCAAAAGAATATCTGACAATACAAGTATTTAAATTGTATTTTTGTACTATATGATATGCTTTTGAAGTGGTATCGATGTGCTTTAAAATTGACGAAAGACATTTCAAAAAATAATTTAAAGTTGTACATGGTGCCAAAATTGAATAGCGAAAAGTTAAGATAACAAAAACGTATATATGCCATTAGAATAATTTACCCTTTATATATATACTAGATATAGATGCAAATTGATTTGACATAGAAAGTTGATGCCCAAGCAAGCATATTCTCTCTTTTATAAAGAGGGGGTAGCAACCCTAAAAACATAGAAACTACCTAGTGGAAAATGGGGCCATGGCCACCATCTATCTAAATGTCACATGCTACTACGAAGTGGTAAATCTCCAAGTTTAAAAATACTTTTGGTTCATGTGCTGTCGTCTAATCTGTATAACTTGGCTTTGTTTATAGTGACATATTGTAATCACCAATCAGGAGCTTCAAAAATTAATGGATGATATTGAGGACAATATAATTTACTTTTATAAAAGAAAAAAAAAATGTTCTAATAAATTTACGGCCACCGTCAATATTAGATTTCGATTTCGTCCCTAAATCCATGCATCAATACTATGATCTTCTCCTCTCACCAAAAATGTATATAAACCAATCGAGCTTTTCGTGCGCAGACAACACAACATTATTTGTTGTTTGTATTCTGTTGGAGAGCCCTAGATGATTTTTTTTTTTAAATTTTTTTAATGTCCATTTTTTTGGGCCCCCAACACCGGACCATGGCCGTCCCGCGACCACCCAGCCGTCCGTGTCCGGGAGGAGGCTCGAACTTGGAACCTCCTCCTAGTGAGCTCCTTCTCCTAACCACATGAGCTAGGAGACTTGGACAGAGCCCTAGATTGATGTTGTTGAAAAGAAAAGAGTTGTTCTCGTTCGTGCACGTTTTCGTGAGAGTTGGACTTCTTATCCTTTGATTTGGATCATCTACATGAATCACGTAGTCCGAACATCTGTATGATTCACTTAGATCAATTTTATATAAGCATAAGCTTCATGCGGATTGTATTGTTTGATATATAGTGTAGGAACAAATAATTTCGTTTTGCTCTAATGAGTTAGCAAAAGGTTCAATGACTTGATCAGTCAATGTAATCTTCATATTGTATCGCAAAGATGTAGTAAACAATGCATGAGTAGTTGATATCCTTAGTTGTTAGGATAATTATTTGAATTGCAAACACAAATAATATTAACAAATACTTTGACTACTCTTTCTTGCAATGAGAAACGACATTTACAAACTTTATAATTTCTTTAACTTAATACGACTATTTGGCCAAAAATTATAATAGACACAATGTATATTCAAGCTAACAAATATTTCGGACCTTTTTCTAACTGAATCTTTCCTTATGGACCGCGTGGGAGGGACCGATGCTTGAATCGGTGTCATGTGTCGGCCCTTCATTGATCCTGACGTCCGGTAGAAGCTAGCAGGAGGTGTGAGTTTTGTGGGTCCCACAGCCCATCCAATAGGAAAGTGACACGTGGCGGCACGATTTCAGCCTTGTCTCACATCTCCGTACATCTGGACTTTTTCTTTTTGAATTCTCAAATCTTTGTCATATACCTCAGGGTGCGGCTATTCGCACCTCATAACTTACTATCCACACCCCAACTAAAAAAAAAAAAAAAAAAAAAATTCTATTCTACCCCACTCTTCCCCTAGCTCCCCAGACCCCCCCCCCTGTAACACCCAGTTTTCCAGATGAGGGTAATTTTAAAATTTTATAATTATAATTATTATTTAATAATATTTATTTCATATTATGATTTTTAGTGATTTATAAATTATTTTAAACTATTTAAATTCATGACTTGTGGTTTTGACGTTTTGCTAGTGAAACCCTAGAGACTGTTTGACCTAGAGCCTAACCATGTGATTATGATATTTTAATGTCATTTTTGGCCTAAGGATATTTTTGCATTTGACCTCTTTGAATTATTTTGATATCATTTTATTATTTATGATATTGTTTTGGGGTTATTTGAGTCGGGTTCGAATTTTAACTCAATCCGACTTGAAACGGGGACCCGGGGGTAGTTTGACTCTAGTGGGACCCGCACACTAGTTAGGCATGGCCCACATGATATTAAATTTAGTCCACATGATAGAAATATTTTAGTTAGAGGTTAGACTAATTATTATGGATAAGGTTAGTGTGATTAGAGACTTTAGAATGACTAATTTAGCCCCAACCAATTAGCCCTTTCCTAATACTCATAGAATAGGTTAGTAGGGGCATTTTGGACCTTACCATAATAGGACAAATAGCCCCATATGGTCAGCCACTTTGGGAGAGGATAGGCTCAAGTTCATTTTATTATTCTCATCCACACACTCTCTCTTGTTCTTCCCCAAATTCCTAGAGAGCAATCCCTAGCAATTTCTCCACCAAATTCTTCCATTTCGCCACCAAATCTTCTTCTTTCCTTCTCCATTCTAGTCAAGGAGGAAGCTACCCAAGTTTGGGAGGATTCGGAGCTCGTTCGTGTCCTTTTGGAATCTCTACGTGTCGGTATCGCTCCGGGAAGGCTTCTCTTCGATTCGATCTACCGGGAGGTATAAATCCCTTCTCCTTTTCATTTTCTCATGCATATAGGTCTATTTTGAACCCATAGGAATGACCTCCATGGTTGCATCTCCATTTGTGTCCATTTCGTGTCTATTTGGAGGTCATAGGAGTGTCCTTTGTGTTGTGGTTGTGTCCATGTGGGAAAATCCCAAATTTGGACACACTATGTGTTGTTGTTATGTATGAATGAATTATTACATGTTTAATCTCATATTTTTGTATTGGAGATGTGTTCTATAGTGTCTCATATATATATATATATTAGTGTAGAGAGTGAGTTCTTGATATATTATGTTATATACTTGTGTTCTTTTGTCTCAAACTACCCAAATCCGTCATGATTTTTATCCACGTTTTTAATTTCAGTCCTAACTTAGAAATGTCATAACTTCTAGCTCAAAGCTCGGTTTAATCTCCCGTTTTTTTAAAAGAAGTGTATTGAAGTTAGCTTTCCAAAAACATGTATTAATAGGCCTAATTCTTTCTGTAACTTTCTGGAGAATTATTTGAGCGTCAGCTGTACGAAAGACAAACGCGTTCTCGGTGTTTTCGCGATTCCGGGAGTTTCCGAAAACGAAAACGCTATCCGTTTGAAGTTTCGGAAAGCTAACACATAGATCTATAACATACTTTAATCCTAGATTTTAATTCATGTTGAGATGGTACAGTATTGATTATTAGTAGGAGTTACTATTCGGCATATGTATTTTGTGCACCCTTGTGTGTAATATAATGTTCTATTTTATTTTAACCCATGTTAATGTATATACATTATGTAATTAAATAGAGAATGCAAGCATGAGTAAATGTTTAAATAAATGATGTATGAGGTGTAAGTATCCTATCTAATGTAAGCATGTATAAGTATTGTAACACCCAGTTTTCTGAAATTGGGGTATTTTTGAAAAATTATTATTTTTATTATTTATTAATGGTGTTTTAGTCATGATATAATTTTTGGTGATTTTAGTTAATTTAAAACTATTTTTCTAAGTCACGACTTATGACTTTGTGACTTTACTAGTATAACCCTAGTGTAAACCCTAGAGATTTCATAACCTAGGGACTAACCATGATCATGTGAGCCTAGCCATAGGTTTAGAATATCAAGTTAGGACTTTTTAACCTAAAGGGTATTTTGGTAATTTTCTAGGATTTATTAGAAATTATTTGGATTTATGTAGTTTATTATTATTTAATTAGTTGATTAGTGTCATGTTAGCTCCTAACCTAGTTTAGCACTAATCTAGAGATTAGTCACTAACCTAGGAGGCTAATGTTAGATATTAGCTTTATGTGTAAATATCTAGGTTTGATAATATCTAGATATTTTACTTTTAGATATTTCCTAGAAACCTAAATATCTATCTACTTGGTCCAAGACTTAGAAGCTAAGTTGGCTAGGTGGAAGAACCCTAAAATATCTACCCATGGCAGCCCAACCCTACCCCCTTCCATATAAACACACCCCCTCCTTTCATTCAAGCTTCTTTTCATTTACACAAAAAAACCTAGTTTTTCCTACAACTTCACACCCTCACCATTTAACCATTTCAACACCAAATTGAGCCTAGTTTCTTGCATTGGAACCCCCTACACTAGAGGATACCAGTTATGGCTTGCTAGCAAGGAATTGAGGAGCTTTGGACGTTGGGAGTCGAAGGAGGATTTCATTCAAATAGGCCTATATTTGAGGATTTTGCACTCATAGGTAAATGTCCCTAAACCTAGTTAAGATTGTGTTTTCCCTTCATAATTGCATGCATATAGGTATATCCTAACTGTGGGTCAAGTTTGGTAGGATCTAGGTTGGATTTGGTGTCCGTATCGGACACGTATCTGTGTGTTTAATTAAGTGTTTGGTGAAATGTCACTTAGAAATAAAAGTTGTTATTTTCTAAAACAAATTGCACATTTGGGTAGCCCTTAGCATGCTGATCACGAAACACTAGGACTGAGCACGAATCCGAGTCGTGTCCGTGTCCAAAATGGACACGAATATACTGTACACACACATACACTGTGTCCTGTTGCTCGAGCCCCATTTCTCACTGTACACGATACTTCGACACACCAATTTTGGTGGACAAGAAGGGGCCATGACTGACATGTCAGCCCCCAAGTGCCATGTCATCTCGTGTCGTATCGGACACGTAATCACACGCACACTGGTTTAGTTTATACTGTACACAGTGTTAAAACACACACTGACACGGCCTTCGTGTCGTGTCTAGACACGACGTGGACACAAAGTGTCAGGCCTAAACCCTAGCCCTAGACCTAGGCTACACCCTGACACGAGCACAAGGATCTACGTGCCACGTGTGGAGCACACGACCCTTCGACACGCATGCACGAGACTGTGCACGCTGTCCTGCTACCCGACATGGATTTCTTCGTATCCATGCCACGTAGACACGTGCCACTTGGCACGAGGGTAGGGGCACCCTCTGACAACCTACCCACGAAGTTTCATGCGACCACGTGTCGTATCGGACACGTAGTTAGCTCTGCACTGATTCGTGCACTGTACTAACACGTGCACAGACCCTCACTGATACGACCTTATAACTCGGACACGACACGACCCCGACTCGATTCAGGGTGCTGGACACTTAGAGTAACCCTAGACGAACCTACACATGTGTGTACGAGACACGAGGACACGTGTGCTGTGTCCTACACGCGTGTGCATCTCTGCACGACGCTGTGACACTGCACAGTGTCTGAATTTACCCGATTTGGGTTTTTGACACTTGGACACATTGTGTCGTGTCGTGGTGGACACCTAGGGACACCTACGACACGTGTACACATGGGGGCACGATTACCAACCACTAGTTTTGGGTATTGGCTAGGTTTTGGTGTCAGATTTGGGTTTTCCCCCAAATTTCCTTCACTGAACAGTATTTCCTATTTTTTCAGTATTTTAAATGAAATTCAAATTGATTTTTATGTATGTATATACGTATTTTTGGGTGTATATATATTGTATACATATGTATATATGTATATGTGTGTGTATGTGAGTATGTGAGTGTATATATGTGTGTGTAGGTATAGATATAGGTATGTATGTATATATGTATATATATGCATATATGTATGTGTGAGTTTGGTCCCCCTATCTCAGTTTTCTGAGAACAGAAACCCCCCCCTTTTTTTTTGCTGTCATGACACCATCCCACACTCTCTCTCACTCTTTTATACACACACATGTTCACACACATGACACCCTCACACTCTCACTCTCCTTTCACTCTCTCTCTCTACCTATATATGTATATATGTTATGTATGTGTATATATATATATATATGTTATGTATATATAGTGGTATATATATATGTTATATATATATAAGGGTATTATATATATGTGAATGGGTATATATATATATATATATATATATATAATATATATATATATATATATATATATATATATATATATATATATATATATAGTTGACTATATATTAGATATGTAAACATATATGTTATAGACTTGATGTCTTAGCCTATGGCCTATGTATATAGGTAATGTATATATGTCATAGTGCCCTAGGATTACTAGCCTATGGTTAGTAGCAAGTTAGAATTGACCAATAGGCTTAGTAGACCTAGTTTAACTAGATGGTTGGCCCTTGTTGACCAAAGTCAACTATAGGTCAAATCATGACCTAATTGACCTAGAAATGACTTGGATGAACATAGAAGGACTATTTGACTAAGGTTTGACTAAACCCTAACTAGATGATTAGGTTGACCATATGGATTATGAGGGTAATCCTATATAGATGAAGATATGTATGGGGTTAAGTGAGATACTTAGAGTTGAGTCATAACTTGAGTTGGAGAATGGGATTAGCTTGATTACAGGATTAAGGTTGGTATTGTGCTATATATATTTTGTATGATATACTTTGTATAGGAGATTGGTTATACCTTAACATTGTGGTATAGTATCTTAGGTATCCTAAGACATGTTAGCCTATGGTTGATTGAGTTAGCCTTATAGAGTTTGAGTTAGAGTTGACCATTGACCTAATTACCTTATTGACTAGTCTATGATTAACCAAAACCTTAGTTAGTCTGAGATTGACCTAGCTTGACCATATTGACTAGTAATTGACTATTCTGACCATTGTTGACTAAACCCTAGATAACTTAACTAGTTTGGCTAGAATATTTGACCAAGAGTTGACTTTAACCTAGATTAGACTTGTTTAACTTTGTTTGACCTTGTATGACTTAGTTTAACTTCTTGTGACCTAGTATGACTTAATTTGACTTAGTTTGACTGTAGTGTTGACCAAGTTTGACTTTGACCTAGATTGGCTTAGAATTCATATAGATTGCATCGTAGATGTCATTTACCTTCATTTTGGACATGTCATAACTGTATTGCTCTATTTTAGGACATTGTGACCCTGGTACAGACATCTGATATTACATTACTCTTTTTAGAGTATCAGGCGAGTACATTCTCTGATAGTTCTCTCATTTATTTGTCGATTACTGTATTTCAGTTATAGTTAGTTCTATGTGATTTTCTGTATCAACACGTATGAATATTTCTGGATTCATGTATCGACACATACCTTACTTGCTGGCCTCTATTACTGGAGTCATTGGTATCATTCCGGAATCATTTCTGGAATCATCACGTATTGGCCAGACTCATCTCGATTCTTTTTGTCGATTTTGGATTCACTTGCTGGGCGGGGAAATATTGAGTAAGACATGTAGACATACCCCAAATCTGGAATCTCCAACTGGAATCTACTGGAAGCATAGCCATCTCTTGCCTGATCCGTAAGAGATGTGCCTGATACCTACAGCCGTTTACATGTCGACCTCGGTATTTTAAAACACACTGTTAGATCATAGTTGGACTCACCCTGGTTTCATTGATCACTGTTGGACTCATCTTGTACTGGAAATCATCTGGTATCAGATTATATGGACTGGACTCACACTGGGATTACATTAGACTTATATCGTACTGTCTGGACTCGTACATATTATTCTAGTTCAGTTAGCTTTATTTACGGTCTTTATTGCCATGATTCTTCTCTTGTTTTAGTTACCTTTCTTTTCTTGTATCTCACTGTGTCTCTATGCTATCATTACCTGTATAAAACTGCCATGCTCATCAATAAAACTGTCTATAACTGCTTTATAGTTCTTTGTCATTTACTTGGATTTTTTTAGATGAGTTGTACTCGTTTCCGTCCTGATTGGACCTGTTGAAAATATTACAGATGATAATCTTGAGGACACATGCCCTACTTCCCATGGACCTGGCGAGGGATTAGCTACCTTTGGTTCCGACTCTCAGGAGTGATTCAGGAGATTAGCCAGTAGACTACTTTAGCTTTCATGTTTTGACTTGTTATATTAAAGTTAAGATATTGAGTTTGTATTAAGTTGGTTTGAGATGATGTTGTATTATTTTAGTAGTTAGTTGTTGTTGTCTTTAATTCCTTAGGTATAACTTCTGTGTTTACTTATCGTGTTTTAGACTGTGATTGAGTATATCCTATCCTTTACTTGTCCTCCATTCGGAGCTGATATCTGGACAAGTACATTTTATTCACTACATGAGATTAGTTAGCAACCTAGGACAGCTTACTACCGCCGACACTGCGGCGTAGGCTGGACGTACCCACTTCTCGTGCCCCTATACCGGGTGCGGGTCGTGACAAGTATGGCTTGTAATGAATATGTAGGTTCCATAATATGTAATGTATGGTGCATATAGTGGTGCAAGAGAATAAATGAATGATGAATGAATGCAAGCATGAATGTAATGTAATAATAGATGTAATATATGTAGCCTTGTTAGGAATAAAACTGGAATTTAGTTTTGTTTCACTAAATAAGAGATACATGAGAACTCATATATGTGAATGTTAACTTCCTATTGACACTTTGCTACACAACTGTCATGCCTCACTATCACTCCACACACAATGCACACTACACTATATAACCCTCACACCCTCACTCATTGACACTCTCACTCACACATTGCCTAACACTCATTCCATGATAACACACACATGTTCTTGTGCACTTTCATGACACACACACACACACCCATGAACACATACACATGCTCTTCTCTCTCTCTATATATATATATATATATACTATACATGGCTAAATGTGTTAATGTGGTAAATAGAGTTTTCCTATAGTTATATATACATATATGTGATATAGGGCCTAGTGTTGAATTCTCTTTTCATGTACACCTCCATGTTCACACACACACATAGCTTTACATGTTAGCTTCCTTTCTCTTATGTATAATATTGAATGGGATGGCTTGTGTTTGGCTTGTATAGCCTTGTGATTGGTGTGTGATTGCTAGACTAGGCTTGGTTAGGCCAAGTGAGACTTATTAGACTTGTTGGGCTAGGATTTGACCTAGTTGACCTAGTTTGACTAGTCTAGTTGACTGGAGTTGACCATGTGTTGACTTTAGTCTAGTTTGACCTAGACAGCATGCAGATGCATTGTAGATTATATTTATCATTCCATATGTACATCTTGACTTGTGTTGCTCTAACTAGGAGTCACGTACCTCATCTCGGACAGTACATTTACTTCAGACATTCAGATACGAGACGAGTACATTCTCTGACCGTTTCATACTTGTCTGGATTTATATTCTTGCTCTAGATTACTGTACTTGATGCTGACACGATCATTATCACGGATTGGTACTATACGGATCTTCTTCTGAGATGTTATCTCCTTGTATTCACTAAATACATATTGTGATGTGCGTTTCACTTACATATTGTATTTATTGAATACCCTTATCATTGTACACTCATTGTGCATATTGTACTCTCATTATCACATTGAGCCATTGTACAAGCTATTGTATAAGCCATTGTACAAGCCATTGTACAAGCCATTGTATAAGATAACGTAACTGAATTGGATCTTTGTGTATTGATTGGGGAGGGAGAGTAGAAGTGGTTATGTGATCAATCCTATTGTATAAGAAATTATATATGTCCATTGTACACTCACGTACAAAAGAGTCCCATTTTATTGTACAACCTAACCCGTTTACATAACCATATTGTACTCTAAATCACAGTAGGCTTACAGTTCTTACTTATCATATTTAGATATTTCCTGTTATCAAATCTCTACTGTTTTTCATATACTTCTTACTTTCAGCGTTTCATGTACCTTACTCTATTGCATGCTTTATATTTCCTAACATGATATGAACTGCGTGAGATGTTTTGTGCTTGCTCCCGTCCTGACTGGACCTGTTGAAAATTTTATAGAGGATGATGAGGCACCCTGCACCCTTACTTGGAGTTTGCCTAGTTGACACTCGCGACCTGGACCCCAGGGGAGGTTCAGGCAGCTGCTGAGGACGATACCTTGCTTAGTATAGATAGTTTAGACTGTTTTCCTTTTATGTTTAGTTGTTGTTCTTGATTCAGAGTTTGTATATTGTAGAGATGTTGAGACTTGTATTTCATTTCTGTTGTACCTCGGTTGAGGATTCTCTTATCTATTTTATCGTGCCATATTCTATCTCTAGATTGTGATTGAGTTGTACCTCTGTGTTGGCCTCCTTATGGAGAGCATTCATATTATGTTAGTTATAGTTCATGACCTAGAACATCGTTCTACCGCCGACACTGCGGCGTAGGCTGGGCGTTGTTATGCTATCGTACCCTCACAGTGGGTGCGGGTCGTGACACGTTTTTAGTGGTGGCCCATGCAGGTCGAGTTTATGTAGTGGTATTCGAACTAGAGTATCACTACAGCCTGCAGCAGGATTAGGATTATTTTTAGAGGTACTCAATCACATTAGGAAAAACTTTAATCAGATTCCTTTGTCTAAAATTGTTGCTTATTGACTTTTCTTGAATATAAACTGTCATCCTTTGAATTTTTGCTTCATTCTTAGAAATTGCTCCTTGTTTTGATCTGTTTTCATGATGGTTATGAAGACAGGATCTCATCACTTCGGTTCGGGAGATACTATCGAGAGGCTGGCCACCTCTCGTCCTGTTCATCAGGGCCTCGAGACCGTAGCTCCTGTTGTGCCGACTCAGGTTGGCGTATCTGTTACATTGGAGGTGCACCTCTATCTGTACAGAGATTTTCTCCCGTCATTTCTGATTTCTCTCAGCAGCGGTGATTCATGCAGCATCAGCAGCAGACCAGTGGAAACCAGCAGGGCGAGCTATCGTCAGGACAGTCAAGAATGCACAGACCATTGGAAATCTTGCTGCAAGTTCCGTTCTTCTCAATTCCATTCCCGAAATTGTCTTTTATAACTACCTTGAAATCCGATTCCATCTGTTCCTTGCTGATTTATTAAGTTTGTCATGTTGTTCTTTTGTTATGATGTTTTTCTTCAGAATCGTATGGGCTAGGTCACCTAAATCATGGAATCTAGGATCTTCGATAGTTGTGTTAGTTGGCATAGTGAGGACATGTAGTCAGATTTCAGATGTATTTCTTGGGTATGGAAATTTAAGGTTTTCGCCGTCGCATGCGACTATACGAAAATTTTAAATACCATGAACCTAGAGGTACGTACCTTAGTCAAGGACTCTGTGATTATCGTAGCCTTGCTTACTAGCATGATGAAGACACTGGACAACATGATTTTGGACAGACGCATATGATTAGCAGATTGTATCTTGAGAAGTTTTAAAACATCATACCCTTTTTGTTGTTATAAATGACTTAGGAGTAGGGATATTTAGATTTTAGAGCTTGTTCATAGGTAGTTCCTTCATTGTATATAGATATGGTGACTTGTAGAGTGTCTGTACCCTAGAGGTGATAGTTAGCATTGGTGCTAGAATAGTAACCCATTGCAGATAATTTCCTGTTATTATGATACCAACCAGTTACGTATAGGATGTTAGTATGCCATACAACCTTGATGATTATTTATTGTTTTCCTTTACCCTTCCAGTAAGGCACCCAGTAACCAGAGCCTGTCCTTGAGCATAGTTGTAGTTTTACCTAAGACTAAGAGATCTATATATATATATATGATATACTTAGGATATATGTGATGGGTTGTTGTTCTTGAGCATATATATATATATATATGTGGTATTTGGGATTAGTGTGCTTAGCTTGTGGGTAATTAGTTATGGGTGACTTGATAGGATTTGGAAGTTAAGAGCTTGTCTATTATAGAGTTTTCTTTGTTAATCCCTAGTTGCCAACACTAGGTAGCTAGCATAGGTAAAAGTCCTAAGAAGTTGACCAGCTGATGACCAAGTACTAGGATGTTGAGGAAATTGACTAGTGATTGATCCTTGTCTATGTTCGACCTAGAAAAGGGTGCGATTATCTTAATTTCGAGGACGAAATTTTTATAAGGTGGGTAGGATTGTAACACCCAGTTTTCCAGATGAGGGTAATTTTGAAATTTTATAATTATAATTATTATTTAATGATATTTATTTCATATTATAATTTTTAGTGATTTTTAAATTATTTTAAACTATTCAAATTTATGACTTGTGGTTTTGACATTTTGCTAGTGAAACCCTAGAGACTGTTTGACCTAGAGCCTAACTATGTGATTATGATATTTTAATGTCATTTTTGGCCTAAGGATATTTTTGTATTTGACCTCTTTGAATTATTTTGATATCATTTTATTATTTATGATATTGTTTTGGGGTTATTTGAGTCGGGTTCGAATTTTAACTCAATCCGACTTGAAACGGGGACCCGGGGGTAGTTTGACTCTAGTGGGACCCACACACTAGTTAGGCATGGCCCACATGATATTAAATTTAGTCCACATGATAGAAATATTTTAGTTAGAGGTTAGACTAATTATTATGGATAAGGTTAGTGTGATTAGAGATTTTAGAATGACTAATTTAGCCCCAACCAATTAGCCCTTTCCTAATACTCATAGAATAGGTTAGTGGGAGCATTTTGGACCTTACCATAATAGGACAAATAGCCCCATATGGCCAGCCGCTTTGGGAGAGGATAGGCTCAAGTTCATTTTATTATTCTCATCCACACTCTCTCTCTTGTTCTTCCCCAAATTCCTAGAGAGCAATCCCTAGCAATTTCTCCACCAAATCCTTCCATTTTGCCACCAAATCTTCTTCTTTCCTTCTCCATTCTAGTCAAGGAGGAAGCTATCCAAGTTTGGGAGGATTCGGAGCTCGTTCGTGTCCTTTTGGTATCTCTACGTATCGGTATCGCTCCGGGAAGGCTTCTCTTCGGTTCGATCTACCGGGAGGTATAAATCCCTTCTCCTTTTCATTTCCTCATACATATAGGTCTATTTTGAACCCATAGGAATGACCCCCATGGTTGCATCTCCATTTGTGTCCATTTCGTGTCTATTTGGAGGTCATAGGAGTGTCCTTTGTGTTGTGGTTGTGTCCATGTGGGAAAATCCCAAATTTGGACACACTATGTGTTGTTGTTATGTATGAATGAATTATTACATGTCTAATCTCATATTTTTGTATTGGAGATGTGTTCTATAGTGTCTCATATATATATATTAGTGTAGAGAGTGGGTTCTTGATATATTATGTTATATACTTGTGTTCTTTTGTCTCAAACTACCCAAATCCGTCATGATTTTTATCCACGTTTTTAATTTCAGCCCTAACTTAGAAATGTCATAACTTCTAGCTCAAAGCTGGGTTTAATCTCCCGTTTTTTTAAAAAAAGCGTATTGAAGTTAGATTTCCAAAAACATGTATTAATAGGCCTAATTCTTTCCGTAACTTTCTGGAGAATTATTTGAGTGTCAGCTGTACGAAAGACAAACGCGTTCTCGGTGTTTTTGCGATTCCGGGAGTTTTCGGAAACGAAAACGCGATCCGTTTGAAGTTTCGGAAAGCTAACACATAGATCTATAATATACTTTAATCCTAGATTTTAATTCATGCTGAGATGGTACAGTATTGATTATTAGTAGGAGTTACTATTCGGCATATGCATTTTGTGCACCCTTGTGTGTAATATAATATTCTATTTGATTTTAACCCATGTTAATGTATATACATTATGTAATTAAATAGAGAATGCAAGAATGAGTAAATGTTTAAATAAATAATGTATGAGGTGTAAGTATCCTATCTAATGTAAGCATGTATAAGTATGGCTTGTAATGAATATGTAGGTTCTATAGTATGTAATGTATGGTGCATATAGTGGTACAAGAGAATAAATGAATGATAAATGAATGCAAGCATGAATGTAATGTAATAATAGATGTAATATATGTAGCCTTGTTAGGAATAAAACTGGAATTTAGTTTTGTTTCACTAAATAAGAGATACATGAGAACTCATATATGTGAATGTTAACTTCCTATTGACACTTTGCTACACAACTGTCATGCCTCACTATCACTCCACACACAATGCACACTACACTATATAACCCTCACACCCTCACTCATTGACACTCTCACTCACACATTGCCTAACACTCATTCCATGATAACACACACATGTTCTTGTGCACTTTTATGACACACACACACACCCATGAATACATACACATGCTCTTCTCTCTCTCTCTCTCTCTCTCTCTATATATATATATATATATATATATATATATATATATATATATATATATATATATATATATTATACATGGCTAAATGTGTTAATGTGGTAAATAGAGTTTTCCTATAGTTATATATACATATATGTGATATAGGGCCTAGTGTTGAATTCTCTTTTCATGTACACCTCCATGTTCACACACACACATAGCTTTACATGTTAGCTTCCTTTCTCTTATGTATAATATTGAATGTGATGGCTTGTGTTTGGCTTGTATAGCCTTGTGATTGGTGTGTGATTGCTAGATGTAAGACCCAGTTTTCTGAAATTGGGGTATTTTGAAAAATTATTATTTTTATTATTTATTAATGGTGTTTTAGTCATGATATGATTTTTGGTGATTTTAGTTAATTTAAAAATTATTTTCTAAGTCATGGCTTATGACTTTGTGATTTTACTAGTGTAAACCCTAGAGATTTCATAACCTAGAAACTAACCATGATCATGTGAGCCTAGCCATAGGTTTAGAATATCAAATTAGGGCTTTTTAGCCTAAAGGGTATTTTGGTAATTTTCTAGGATTTATTTGGAATTATTTGGATTTATGTAGTTTATTATTATTTAATTATTTGATTAGTGTCATGTTAGCTTCTAACCTAGTTTAGCACTAACCTAGAGATTAGTCACTAACCTAGGAGGCTAATGTTAGATGTTAACCTATGTGTAATATCTAGGTTTCATAAATATCTAGATATCTTATTTTTTAGATATTTTAGAACCTAGAAATATCTATCTACCTAGTCAAGCCTTAGGGGCTAAGTTAGCAAGGTGGAGGGGACCCTAAATATCTACCCCCTACCCCCCCCTTGGCAGCCCACACTTCTATATAACCCCTTTGTATTAATTCATGAATAATTTACATGAATTTAAACCTAGAAAAATCCCATTTCTACAAACCTTGATAACTTGATCAATTTTGATCTAAATCACCTCTAGTTTCTTGCATTGGACTCCCCTACACTAGAGGGTACTAGTTAGGGCCTGCTATCGAGGATTTGTGGAGCTTTGGACATTGGGAGTTGAAGGGGGTTTTCATTCGAAAAGGCCTAATATTGAGGATTTTGCACTCATAGGTAAATACCTATAAACCTAGCTAATATTTTGATTTCTCTTCATAAATGCATGCATATAGGTATACCCTAACTGTAGGCTAAGTTTGGTGAGATTTAGACTTGGTTTGGTGTCCGTATCGGACACGTATCAGTGGTTTTATATAGGTGTTTGGTGAAATGCCACATAGGACTTTTTATTCAAAATTTTCCAAACAAAATATATTTTTGGGTAGCCCTAGATGTGTAGGACACGATTCCCTAGGACTGAGCATGAATTGGACACTGTTCGTGTCCAAAACAGGACACGAACCCACTGATTTTAACACACTGTTAGATCATAGTTGGACTCACCCTGGTTTCATTGATCACTGTTGGACTCATCTTGTACTGGAAATTATCTGGTATCAGATTATATGGACTGGACTCATACTGGGATTATATTAGACTTATATCGTACTGTCTGGACTCACACATGATATTCTAGTTCAGTTAGCTTTTATTACAGTCTTCATTGCCATGATTCTTCTCTTGTTTTAGTTACCTTTCTTTTCTTGTATCTTACTGTGTCTCTGTGCCATCATTACCTGCATAGAACTACCATGTTCATCAATAAAACTATCTATAACTGCTTTATAGTTCTTTGTCATTTACTTGGATTTTTCTTGATGAGTTGTACTCGTTCCCGTCCTGATTGGACCTGTTGAAAATATTACAGATGATAATCCTGAGGACACATGCCCTGCTTACCATGGACCTGGCGAGGGATTAGCTATCTTTGGTTCTGACTCTCAGGAGTGATTCAGGAGATTAGCTAGTAGACTACTTTAGCTTTCATGTTTTGGCTTGTTGTATTAAAGTTGAGATATTGAGTCTGTATTAAGTTGGTTTGAGATATTGGAGTTTTATTTAGCAGTTAGTTGTTGTTGTCTTTAATTCCTTAGGTATAACTTCTGTGTTATCTTTTTGTGCTTAGACTGTGTTTGAGTAGATCATACCCTTTTACTTGCCCTCCATTCGGAGCTGATATCTGGACAAGTACTTTTTATATTCACTGCATGAGATTAGTTAGCAACCTAGAACAGCTTACTACCCGCCGACACTGCGGCGTAGGCTGGACGTAACCACTTCTCGTGCCCCTATACAGGGTGCGGGTCGTGACACTAGACTAGGCTTGGTTAGGCCAAGTGAGACTTATTAGACTTGTTGGGCTAGAATTTGACCTAGTTGACCTAGTTTGACTAGTCTAGTTGACTGGAGTTGACCAAGTGTTGACTTTAGTCTAGTTTGACCTAGACAGCATGCAGATGCATTGTAGATTATATTTTCATTCCATGTGTACATCTTGACTTGTGTTGCTCTAACTAGACAGGTACCTCATCTCGGACAGTACATTTACTTCAGACATTCAGATACGAGGCGAGTACATTCTCTGACCGTTTCATACTTGTCTGGATTTATATTCTTGCTCTAGATTACTGTACTTGATGCTGACACGATCATTATCACGGATTGGTACTATACGGATCTTCTTCTGAGATGTTATCTCCTTTTGTATTCACTAAATACATATTATGATGTGCGTTCACTTACATATTGTATTTATTGAATACCCTTATCATTGTACACTCATTGTGCATATTGTACTCTCATTATCACATTGGCCATTGTACAAGCCTTGTATAAGCCATTGTACAAGCCATTGTACAAGCCATTGTATAAGATAACTAACTGAATTGGATCCTTGTGTATTGATTGGGGAGGGAGAGTAGAAGTGGTTATGTGATC